>JASAND010001191.1:0-47297 GCA_030248195.1 Trissonchulus latispiculum
AATTTTACCGGAGGCGTGCTTGGTAGGCTAGTAAAGTGTAGGATAGGTACTCTGCTGACATATATATTGAGATTAGATGTACCGGACCGGCGTGGCTGCTACACAACTAAAGGGGCCGAGACCGGGGACGGGGGTTAAAGGCTCAAAGTCAAAATAGAGTTTTCAACTTGTTGAAAATTTCGGGTTTCGCTATAATTTCAGGTAAGACAAAATTACTTTGTTGGTCTTTTATTCAATCAATGGGAAAGCGCAATTTGTTCAAAGTATCGGTTTTGGAATTGTTTGATATTACATCAGGATTGTATAGCCAAAGACCAGTATGTAAAAATATGCGTATATTGGATAAGCACCTGGCGTTGAGTACCACTAACGGAGCCGGGAGCCGTATTAAAGTTCCCAGGCAAATACAATTCCTGTCAGGTAACGGAACATATTCCATGCCCACAGTGATCCATGCCCATAGTTTTATTAGGGATAAAACGTAAGTTCGCAATTTGAACTATGGCTGGCTCACAATTATGGCTCAAAAGCTTATTTCTTGTCAAACGAGCACTTACACTTTGCTAAACGATCTGCTACGTTTTAGATGGCGGCGAACTGGTGCACTTTGCCTTACGGAAGGTCAGCTGAGCGGTGCTGACAAGAGATGTACGTGGTCTATGGTGCAGCAGTTTATGTCCGATTACTGCAAGCAGCACATTGGCTATGGCACCGCAGTCGAGTTTTGCCTTGCTAGATTCAGTAACGGGAGGTCATCGAGTCGCTATAGGAATCAGGCCAACGTCACTCGTCGCAGACTACGAAAAGGTTTTAATTTAAAGTAGGCTGACATTACATTAATACTGGCTGGAGTTTGATGGCATATCCCTCTTTAGAGTCATTGCTAAGATTTGCTTTAAATAGTGATTAAAAAGTTTTGGTAAAAACTGCTTAAAAGGAGGTCTTCCAGTTTCGATCGTGTGTAATGTTTCCACTCACTCTTTTCCTCCATGTCCTGACTCAGCACAGACCTGTCCTGTCTTTCAGTATTTGTGGAATTTATAATGTGCTCTGAATAGCATTCCACCGCGATGGCCGTATCCTTTCGTAGTTTGATAATGAAAATTTTCCAAACTTTTGGAAAGTAGATTGAGACATGAAATCTTTGAAACTGAACAGTCCACTTTCTTTTTGAAATCGACTGCCTTTACGTTTCAGTTGAATATTGATGGCCACTACAGTGCTAATCATTATCGGCTGTTCAACAAAATTCAGTTGCTGGACATGACCAATATTGTCGTAGTCAATCGGTATGTGTGTTGATTATAATAAAAGTAAAAGATGGAGTAGAATAATATGACCTTTACTTTTCTGTGTCTACTGAAGTATGTTGAAAGCTTTAGTCCCAACGTAGTTTGATAATTTTATTTTTTATTAAAGTTTAGTTCTTCATTCCTACATTGCATTTGTTAATATTAACAGCGTTTGCTAATTTTAGAGACGATATGGCGCAGTTCGAATTAAACACTGCCAAAGGTCAAAACAGTTTGTCCAGCCTGCATTACGGGAAATCAAGCGGCCTTACCACATATACTGACTATAATCCGGCGCAACAGAAATATATCCAGCTTGGGTCTCATTATTTTTATCTGGAGTCAGACCGGAGAGATGGAGTATCTGCGGCTGTTGTGGAGGCACCTGGTGTCTTGCACCATAAGGTTCTATTTTCAGACTTTTTTTCAAATCAAAGCTTTGTCAGCAGTCAAGAGTGTCTTGTAATTAACAGGATAATTAAAATAAATGTCCGCTCTATGTAATCATTCTCAGATAAACTAGCTAGATTTTTCTAAACTGGATTAAAACTTCAAGTCGATATAACTTTAGTCCTAGTCCTTTAATAGCCCTGTCCTTTAGTCCGTTTCGAATCCAGGGCAGTGTGGACCTAAGACTAAGTTTTGACTGAATGCGTCAGTCTCTAATCATAATACGCATATATTTATTCGTTTTTAATGCTTGTTTGTAGGACGCAGTACAGCACTTTGAGGATTTGAGACTGCTTCGCCGAACCATTCCTCAAATCGCGAAGTTTAACCTGCTTTAACTAGTTGGTGGATGTTTGTTTCAATGAAGATTTTAACTGAACGGTCTAACCGTTTTGAAGTCCTGTTATAATTGTGGTCGGACTTGACTCCGGTAAATTAGGTACTAGGCAGTAAATTCAAAGTTGAAAAATGAAGCTAAAATTCTGTTTCTAATTCTTGGTTTCAGCTAGTAATTTGAATGAGGCTGAGCGTCTCAACAGTTGTATTTACCAAGGCCACTCCGGTGTGGTTATTCCCAGCACACTTGCTGGCCCCATTCCAGCCAACGCAGACTGGAAAAAAAGATCCTAGTTAGAGAGCAGTGATAGAGAAAAATATGTTGATGGCGATGGATATGTATATCGATGCTGCAAGTGCGGTGGCAAGCCAATACATTTTGTTCCCTCCGAATCAGACGAAGACGAAACAGCTCTCATAGCTAAAGCTTGCAGGAGCTGGGTTCAGAGCTTTGAAAGCTGCAGAGGCTAAAGATTCCGCTCTTGGCAAGCTCCAATTTTAAAAAAAACTTTGGAAAAGGTCATCAATGTGATGGTTCGCCACACTGTGGTTG
The DNA here is from genome assembly GCA_030248195.1 of Trissonchulus latispiculum. NCBI lineage: Eukaryota > Metazoa > Nematoda > Enoplea > Enoplida > Ironidae > Trissonchulus > Trissonchulus latispiculum. The sequence continues at coordinate 2,632 of JASAND010001191.1, forward strand.
GAGGTGACGGTCACCGTCACATATTTATGCTATACTGCTGCCTGGATCCTTGCTGTCATCATCCTGTGTGTTCATACCCAGAACTGCGGCAGCAATATACCGAATGCCCCCCTCATTGGTTTCCTGGTGGACCACTTGTGAAAGACCTGCCTTTTTCGGTGCCGGATTTGAACCGTCCATGGGGTTCAAAAAACTGTGATAAATGTGTTGAAGTTTGTAGTGGCCACTTCATGGATCCTGAAGAGGCTCTGAAACACCAGGACAAAGCAATGCGATCGGCCCCATCAGTGGCCCTGAGTTTGTACGCTAATGAAAATGGGTTCGACCCTTCCGAAGAAACAGTTTTACTGCTGGCTCAGCAGAACTTGTTGCCGCCTGATCATGTAAAATTCTGGCATTGATGAAAAGAAGGCAGCAAATAACGTCCCCGCAAAGGCTCCGCGTAAGCGGGCCACTGTTGGTGTTAAAAGAAAAAGGCCTGAAACTGATGAGATCGCAGAGGATACCCTTCAAATTTCAGGTAGCTACCAAAACTTACATTTTAATTTTTTAGAAATGTACATCATCTTGATAATACAGTTTTATAGTTAGACTGAAGCCGTTGGCTTTTAGGGAAGTCGTCCCAGCAAGAAACAGTCTTTATTAAACCTACAATTATGCAATTAAATTGCAAATTTCTGTTGTAGTATTAAGCCTAAGCGGCACTTTTAAGTATTAACTCTAAACTTGTTTTCAGACTCATGTGGCGAGGAATCCGATTACGGTATTGATGATTGGCAAAGTTCAGCGTATCCAGAAACCATCAGCTCTGCAGTGGCGGGTAACCTGATTTAAAGCTTGACAAACTTTATTACTACCAGTTGTCGATTCTTGTACCTTTTCAAAGTTAAACTTCACTTCGCATGATAACAGTTTTTTTCATGGAGTGGGTTCATATTCAACGCTCTCCATAAATTCATTTGGAGAAAGTAGTTTAAGTAATATTTTCTAGTAAGCTACATATACAGGTTCCGAATCAATAGTATGCTGTTTTTATGAAATCAGAGGAAACCTACACTGATCCGTCCGCTTGATGTGCGCACATACTTGCGAAATTTACTAAAATTGTAAAAATCTGCAATCTAATGCTGTTGTTTCCAAAAGCATTTGTCTAAGGAAAACTTAAGAAATGTTGTTTGAATGGGAGTACTTTTGGATTGGTCACTAGCATATCTGTAGGTCCTTCTAATTTTCACAAAATTCCAGTTCTTCTAAAATGCAATTGCAATGCAATTTCCTGGACTGCACCAATTAAGTTCTTTGCTCCCTTCTAACTTCCTTAATTTTTGTTGGTGCAGTACACGATAAATAGTACTTCGTGAACTGGTATAAGCTTTTGGTTCATGTGATTTTAAGTAGTGTAAACTGTTAATATGCAACCTAATGTTACTGGTTCTTTTGCTTTGCTGTTTTTGATGAATGAATTCTTACCGAATTCCAGTTTGTTTTCTAGTTCTCGGAAATTTAGAATTTAAAATTTTAATTTTAAAAATTAAAATTTTGATTTTAATTTTAAATTTTAAAATTCTTGAATTTTCTACTGGATTGGGATATGCTACTGTGCCGTTATACTTTCAAAACATATTGGTCAGTACGATGACCACAAATTTCTCAGGAAAATTTTGACCGGGCTTCCGAAATCGAAGTCCTACTTATTTTATTCTTGCGCATTTCAGAATTACTACTTTAGTAATCGTAATTACTACTACTACTACTACCACTTGATCGTGAACTGGGAAGTATCTTTGGTTTTATTTTTTTCTGCCAAACCATAACGTTGCACTAGCTAGTGCAAGCTAGCAAGCTAACTAGTTTGGTTAAAATTCCAATTGTATGCCGGAGCCAAACATTTGAGTGCTTCCACTAAGGATTTTCCCACCGCCTTGAGGGTTGTATCATACGAAATTAGAAGGTTATATCAATGGCTTTTTATAATGTAAAAATTACTTGTCATAGCTTCGGCTTTTGAAAACTAATTATAACTTGGTTAATAATGCCAATTAAATATTACAAACGGAGTGAATTATAACTGTATTCATAAAATTCCCTTGCTATTTAAGTAAAACCAGAGAATAAAAATTTTAGCATTTTTTGCGAGATTCATCAAATCTTTAAAGATTGGCTAAAAGTTAGCAAATCTTTCTGACAAAGGAGCTTGAAGGATGCGTGAGTAAAACAGAGCTTTGTGAAAACTGCAGTCGACACATATCGTGAAAAATTAAAAATTTGACTCCCCGCGCGGTGACCTCGAAGGCTGTGCAGGCTAGAGCCAAGTTCGTTGCCCATGCATGATACGTATATACCAAATTGAAGGGGTAGGTGGGCGACGCCATTTTTAGCAGCATTTGCTGGTTAGTGTAATCGCTGAGACGAAACAGACTTTTTGTATTCGACTCAAAACAGCGGAAAATAGTGTTCGAAAATGCGAAAAACGACACTAGGATCAAAAAAAATGAAAATAGGAGTTTTAGGGGTAAAGAATACCTAAATACTTTAAAAACACGAAATACACACCAGATCTAACCTGAAATTACAACTTGCATTTAGGCTCACCGTTATTTTCAACTAAAATCTATAATTTTGCAATCTGTTGGAAATGTTTGTATTTTTAGAATCACAAAAATATGGAGAATCTTTTAAAACACCCTGTTAAGTTAGAAGACCTTTTAAATTCTCCTATTGTGTAGGGTGCCACTCTTATAAACCCCCGCCAGATGTTTTGAATCGGGTGGGTAGGTCTTATTGGGGTTGACCAATACTTTATCCGCGGTAAATTTTAGGTAGATTTGTTAGCGGAGGTGGTGGTGTTGGCGGTGGTGGAGGTAGATACGCAGAGGATACGCATTTTGCAATGCAATGGTCGGGATAACGGAATATTATAGCATTATAACTCGAACTTTTTATTTTAATAGTCCATGTAATCTGAATAGAAATATGATAGATCCCAGATACTAGTGCAAATTATGCAGATACGATTAATAAAGCTTCTTGAGTCAATTTTCAAACCAGTCAAAGCTTCTTGCTCCCCACACATCCTCGTTGTCCGTGCTCCTCCACCGACACCAACCAGTTTGGTCTGTAGATTGTATTCACTGATCCAGTTGGAACAGATAAGCCCAATACTGTGCACATAAAAGGAAGAATGTCCATAGATTCCGACAGGATAATAACCTTGATCACATTTTAGTCTTCTGAAACGTATTGTACGATCATTGGACAAAGTAGAGAGTAAAGTTGCAGAATCAGAGAATCAGTTATTAGATTTATTCCCTTTTGTTATGGTATTATATCTTTCATCTGTTAAAGAGCTATTGCGCAAATGTGACCTTAGGATTGTGTGCTTAAAAATAACAATTATGTTAAAAATTACTGATACACTAAACTACTATACTCTCTAAAATTGTTTGGTTTCCATTTCATGGAACCTACACTAAGGATCCTTCTAGGTGACCAAAAGTTTCCTTAATTTCGAAATCTTCTCCTACATAGTAGTCGTTGTTAGTAGGGTCGAATTGATCTTTTGAACAGCCAATCCTGATCGAATGCAAGTATTTTGGACCAACGCTTGCATATAGTGATATTATGGCTGACTCATAATCACACTTTGTAATAACTTCGTCTTCTACTGTACTGGACTTTCCGAAGCAGATTGAGCTGTTAGCCTTTACCCATTCTAAAGAAGCAACGGTTTAAATTGGAATAACTTTAGAATCGAATAAATACTCAATGCCATGTTTAATATTTATTTCAACTCAACAAAATTATGCTCTCTTGAGTGGTAGTCACGTCATCTATCTGACTAACGCAACTTTCTTTTTTGCAGAACCTAAAGCTGTCATTATTTTGTTTCATGACTATTTGCACACATTAACAGTCACCTTCACAAAGATTGAAGCAGCGTTCATCCACGTTATCAGCTATGTAACACCATGGAGCATTTTTCGTCTCCATTGGATTTCGACAGTAGTTTTCAAAACGAGCTGCTGCTCCTGTCCATTTCTGGCAAGCCAGTCCACTTACAGTTGACGCCTTGGTTCCGTTATATTCGTCTGCCATCTTACAATCGCTGACACCATGCCAACAATCGTTCGCCTCATCATAACAGGGTGTAGAAGCTATAACGTTTGAAGAGTGCTAGTCGGATTTATGCAAATACGCTATATGCTCTGTCACTTTATTTATCTGAAAAATACACCACCTGTCACTAATTTGCCATTAACAATTTAGGCCCAATCAAATTTGCAAATTGTTGTTATTGCTCCGCCAATGAACCAGGTGTCACCTGATGCACCTTTGACAAGGAAAGTGAATTTTGTAAACATGCTGTTGCACGTTTCGGGTCTGTCATTGCACATTACCCACTGGTATCTAGGCTACGTTGTCAATTTGATAATAATTAATTACATTAGTTTATGCAACTTAACTAAACTGCTTTTGTGAAAGTTATCTACTAGGAATACACAGCAGCATCATCGCAACAGTTCTTCGAGTTAAGCTTCCTTAACAAGCATCAAATCAAGAATATTTTCATATTCCAAGTTGTAACTATATGTACTAAGTTGTCTCAGGAACCTCCCGTAGCGCAGTGGCTTCTTACTGCGCTACACGTGGAGGATCGTGTCAAGTCTAGAGCTTGAACAAAAAATAAGCTCTAGCACCGTATTTCAAATAGCCCTCCTGGGCAATTTACCGAGATTGTCAAGGGGTGGCCGTCTGTCTGGTGGAGCTACCACGGCACTTCCATTACGGAGGACGTAATGGACGTTCTGATAGCCTTGTAGAACACGTCGGGTAATTGCTATGGCAATTATTCAGTGTCAGCATCCCCATCCCACAAAAATGCTTACGTTATAAGCTGGCACTACCCATAACCGGAGCACCGACTGGGGTGTGGTGGCTGTAAAAAAGTTGTCTCAGTTGACACTTTAGATTTTAGTGTTTGGTATCGCGTTAAGCTAAGTTCCAGTTTATCTAATTGCATTTTACAATTCCGTGACAAAACCGCTTGTATGAAAGACTATCAGCCGATTGCACCAAATAAGAATAAGCTTAGAATAGGTTTATTCCTATTTTATTCCGGAATAAAATCGGAATAGCAAGAATTCCATTGCACAAAATAAAAATAAAATCAGAATACGAATAAGAATAAGATTAGATTGAGACCATTGCACCAAACTTATTCCGGAATAAAATAGGAATAAAATGCGAATAAGCCCCTTATTTATTCTTATTCCTATTCTTCCTCAAGAGCAGGTTTAAGCCCATATTTTAAAAGATTTCCTGAATTTTTGATCTATAATATTTTGTTAACTTGCGACGTCAAGAACTGTCTTTCCGTATGAGTTATTCATGTCTGCTTATTCATGCGAGGCAAAGCAAATTCTTCGTATTTGCATTTTAAAATGTTAATTATTGATTGAAATCGAATTCGCCGTAAGCCCACATTTTCCTACGCGCAATCAACAAACTGGCGAAATACTTGACTATTTGTGTTTACGTTCATTTCTATGCCTAAAGTCTTTTTGCTTTTGCCGAAATGCAATCTGTACCCCATAATACATAGCGCCTAGGTACATTTTTAAATTTCAGTTTCTTGCTTGCTCCACTTAAAATTATAATCAGAAAATCGCTAACATCAGAATAAGAATAGGAATAAATTCAGAAAAACGTGACAAAACCTACTATAATCTGATTGGTTGAGAATGGCGTTTGGTACCGTTTGATTGGTTAAACGAAAATAAGAATAGGTATACCTAGTCTTATTTTATTCTGAGAATAAAATAGCATTAGCTCAGCTAATCCTATTCTTGTTTGGTGCAACGGAATATCGGAATAAAATGAGAATAGGAATAGCTATGCCGGAATAACTTTATTCTCAGAATAGCTAGTCCGATTTGGTGCAATCGGCCGTATATGTGGATATGTGACCATAAACTGGAACAAGCAATTGTTTTATGCAAAATTAGTCTAGATTAGATCACAATTCCTCTGACAGAAATAGTTACATATTGCTTATTATTGAACTGCTGCGAGCACATCTCTAGTGTATCACCTTTTCTAGCTATCGGTGTTTTGTATTTCCGGAGGGCATGCACAAGACAAGGAAATTTGTCCACGTTGTAAACGAATACTGCCTGCTATGACTTGGTTTGGACATATTTCATTCAACGTTAATGTAGTGTAAATGTCATTCAGATCCTTACGTATTTTTTAGTCCTGTAAATTAAAGTCAGAGATAATATAATTGTGACGTATTATTCATTGGGCGAGAGACTGACTCTGACCCCTCCATGGAAGCTTAAACCTTTCATGTGGATGCCAAAAGACTCACTATGATTGCCTTTATCACCGCCTCCATATTTCCGTCAGAACCCGAGCACCAAAATGCAGTGCCTCTATAGTTGTTTGCTAAGCAACAGCTAGTACATCCAAAAGTTCCAATGTAAGCGCGTTTTACTTTGTAGTCACAGTCATACAATAAAGCACGTCAACTACTAAGTCTGGGATTACAACTTAGTATCATCAGATATCCTGTAGAACGTGGTATAGTAAATGATGATAACTCAAGACAGTACAAACTCTTCTTCTAGTTTTTAGTTCTTCTACGCTACATTTCCTCCCCCTTAACAAAAATAAGCTGACAGATACAACGCTAAATATAAACAAACGTTTTATATCAACAAATGCATTACCGAAATATGTGAACCAAATCATAAAAACACAAAAATTATAGAGCTACTGCAAAACGTGGAATTATAAACGTAGGGAGCACTTAGAGCTTTTCCGCAGTTTCAAGCTTTCAATTCGCAACAAACAGAGATTTCTTTACAAAACAAACAGAAAGTTTCTAAACTGAAGGAATTAGGTTGCCAGTCAAGTATTAACCGTACACCTTCACAGAAGCCAGGACGCCTCAGTGATACCGCCAATACTTGCACTTTGGCAAAAGGCTAACTCCCCCATTTCCGACACAACGAAGTGTGTATATTGCCTTTTGGAGAAGCCAGTACGCCTCGGCAATTCCACTTCGCCATGTTTTACTACGTAAGACTACTAGTATGCAGTGCAAGACGGCTCAAGGTACAGTGGGCTACTAGATTTGTGTCGCCGACACTTCTTTCGCGTTTAGTCATTGACGACGACTGAACGAATTGCCTAACCAGAAGAAGAAAAAGGACAGCGAAACGACGAGAAATGGCGCCAAAGTTTGGCAGAAGAAAACTGGTAAACTATTCGTCAGCATCTAGACTACCAGCCTTAAATTATTGATGTGAGAGACAAACCCTTCACCAGTGTCGGGATCTTCGACTAAGTAATTTACAGGAGACGTTTTCGCATGCACAACCAACACTTTTCCCCATCTGGGCTCAAATTTCTTTCTTGGTCCCATGACCCTATGCCGGACCTGTTGGCCAATACAGTTGATGGAATTGTAGGCTCTTTGCTGCTGTTCCTGGGCAGCGACAGAACTTCTATTCACCGCTGAATAGGCTGCCCTCAAGGCTTTCTGAAGCGCTTTATAGTGGTCCGCACCTGCTGAACCGTTCACCGGTTCCTCAAGAGCTGCATCTGCTGGTAACCTCGGCAACCTTCCATACAGCAGCTGGAAAGGCGAATATTTAGTCGACTCCTGCAAACTGCTGTTATATGCAAACACTGCATAGGGAAGCCACTTATGCATGACTTGCGAGAGGCTGTTGTAAGGTTTCACGTAAGGTAGGACTCAAGGTATCTATCAAGGTTCTGTTAAACCGCTCCACTAAACCGTTGTGGATGATAAGGGGTCGAGTGTATCTGCCTAATGCCCAACTGTCTTGTCGTTTCGTTCAAAACCGCAGACATAAATGCTTTTCCGCGATCCGACTGCAGAACTAGCGGGCAAGAGTGCTGTAGCAAAACTCTGTCCACTAATAACTTAGCAACTGTTCGCGAACTTTGTTGTCACAGTCAATCAATAAAGCACGTCAACTACTAAGTCTGGGATTACAACTTAGTATCATCAGATATCCTATAGAACGCGGTATAGTAAATGATGATAACTCAAGACAGTATAAACTCTTCTTCTAGCTTTTAGTTCTTCTACGCTACACAAAGGAATGTCGAAAGAACGTAAATTCGCTTTGACCCAAGTTACATCTGATTTCACAAAGTTATATTTTGTTGATATGCCTAAAGACGTGTCGTTGAACTTGCCAGCAGATGTAATACAGTAGTCACTTAGATTTTCATCAACTAGTATTAAAAAAAGCTGATTTTTTCGTAATATATTCGATGCTGGAAGGTGGAAAATCAGAAGTGATTTGTATTTTTCCAGTGCTAATAACTTTCATTACAATTTTTAATATAATTAGTATATATAATGTTATTTATTATAAGAATAATAATTTTCTGCAAGTAAGTTCTATAGGCGCTCAGCGTTATTGAATAAGCGAATCGATCCTTTGAAACCTCATTCAAATTAATAGTAACTCTATTTGGTACAACATTTACAGTTTTAATTAAAGCACAAATGTAAGTGGGCAGTGTGTACAAATTTCAATTAAGTGTGTTATGCTATGGCTCTGTGAATGGCAATGATACTCCGTCCTACCTTCGATTTTCCATATTATAGATACGGCAACCACTAAGCCAGTAAAAGACAGTGAGACAGCCAGATGCATTGCCTGCAATAAAAATGAATAACTAATTAAATATCTGTATTTAGTTCCCAGATTTAGTCAATCAATATACACAGCAGATCTTTAGTATCTTAGTTTTGTTTATGATCCCAGGAAATATGATCCCAATCCAGCAGAAGCCTAACTTATCGATCAAAACGTAAGATGAAACGAGCTTCCAAGAAGAGTTTTCTGAGATCGCCGAGGACACATGGAATGGATTGGAATTAACGGACTTTAATTAAGAAATCTCAAGTACATGTTCCCATCAGCAATTCAGAATCTCTTTCATAAGTATTATTGATCATAAAATTGACATTTTTGTAGTAAGAAATGGTCCGGATGGTCCACATTAAATTAGCTGACTTTCTCAAAATTAGGCTATTTAATTTAAATAATAAATTTTCAACTTACTTAAACATTTAAATTTTGATTTGATGCTGAAGTGATATAGAATTGTTTGCATGTGTGCTGCTAAATTTTATAAAATTGTCTGAAAGCTGAGGGATTACTACGCAGAGTGTGACGCGAGAATCCTTCTACCTAAATGTTCAACGAAGTAACAAAGACAGCGTACATAAGATATCATTTCGTTTCACTATCGAATACGAAGGTATGGTAATGTTGCATTATCGAATTGTCCCGCGCAAAATATTCAAGTTAACGAATGCTGAATAAAGTTTTGAAAAACACACCCTGCGCAAACAGTTATTCTGACAACACTGACCAACCAGAAACAATTAGAAACTGGCTTAAAACAGCAACCATAAAAGATAAATGGGCGAGCTTGGAAAATTTTTAAAAAACCTCCGACATTGCTTTTAGAAATATCGATATTGAAAGCTAATGAAGCAAATTAGGGCTAGTTGTTGGTTTATTCAAACTTTAAGGACAATGAATAAATGTAAAATGTTTTTGCAAATATAACGAGAGACACCTAAGTATATTTCATACGTATACGTTCATATGCACATATGTATGATCGGTGACCTTTGTTAGAAAGATCTATGTAGTACTCAGTTGTCTTCACGCGATTGTTGCTAAGGAATTTCGGTTACTATGTAGGCTATAGAAACTAAGCTAACGAGTATGAAAATTTGGTTAAAAGAGTAAAGATTGCTAAGTTCGTGTGAGTGTGTGATTTTGAAGCTACAGAAATAAATTCAAACAAAAGTAAGTGTATTTCAAGGACATCATATTTTCATACAAATAAAGAACAAAACTGACCGTGTACGATATAATTTATGGCCCAGTTTCTTTGCTCGAATTTAAGCTTTGTAACATTGTACTAAAATTTGTAACATAGCGCTATTGAATTACTTTAACTAGTGCCTACGTATTTATCTAGTTAGTTTACCTGCCTAACTAATTTTTATTAATTATATGCCTAATTATATGCATTTTCAAACTTTTTATTTACCTGAAGAAATTTCTGGTGTAAAAATGTGGTTGCTCGATGTACTGCTAAATAAACGACGAGTAAAGAATTGTGCAGGTCCTTATCCCGCTAGTGCATGCCTAAATGCTATCTCCTCGCGCCTATCTATGAAAATACAGAAACTAGAAATTAAGGGAACACGATACTTTTACTTCAATAACTAAACTCAACTATACAGTTTCATAATTTCCAGATAATACAAAATTCCAAAGAATAAGACAAAAATCTCACGACAAAGTTCACCAAACTTAGTAACGAAGACGCGGGTTCGATCCCCGCCAGGTGCCCGATTTTTTCGGGTGCCTGGTGGTGTACAACTTTCATTTCTTTAACTCATTTCTTTAACTTAGTAGTCACAGCTGCCTACAACAATATTTGCCTAACGAAGCACTAACTGTTCCCGCCCGTATTCAAAACCCAACTGACACCTACAACTTTTGAATTCTAACTCCATAGTGCAAAACTACCCGATTAAGTTTGTTTCATCATTTATGAAGATCTTCACGAAAAGAATACGAAACACAAGGAATGTTTCACAGAATTACCCCCCCCTTTTCCCCGCGCGCCCACGCCGCGTCACAGTAATTAGTAGGGTAAAATTTAGGATTAGTCACAAAAACATACGTACTAGTATGGTAAGACCCGTGTGAGAAAATTTTCAAAAACCGTAAAACTACACTAAGGAACCTCCCTAGAGACGGACAAAGGACAGAGCGCCAACAACACACATACAAGGGCCCACTACAGGGCGCCTGCCCAGTTAAAGCAAAAACTACGTACCAACACAATATACAATACACGAACTACAATATACAGAACCAAAAGACCCGCACGGAGCCACGCGGCATACAAAAGACAAACAAGAAAAATTTTCCTAAACCTCCTACACTCAAAAGAAACTTCCTCCAAACTCTAAGAACAAAGTACTCCAACCGGATAAACCGACTAATAATGCCAAAACCAGGTAGATAAGTAATATAAAGCACATGATAATAAAGCACAAATATTATAAAGCACCAACGAATCTCAGACATGGCACAAAATGGCAGCACACAAATGGCAAGATTATTTTGATGAAGAAAGTATCATGTTCTCCTTTTTAGACGGAAAGAAAAGAAACACAAAACCGATAGGTAAGTACCCGAAAAAGTATGAAATGAGTAAAATACAACATATAAATTGCTGGTAATTGAACGAAATAAAGTAGATATGAAAAATGATACAATGGCCAAGCCAAGGGAGAGAGCACCCCCAAAAAAAGCGAAAAAATCCGAAACCTCCTGCAAAGGAAGAAAACTCCAACTTTTTAAAATAACCTTTCACCCAGCTCCCCCCACCCACGCACAGCCCGAAATCAAACAACAATTCCCCCCACCACAGTTATATATATCAGTACACAAAATACAAAAGGTCAAAACAGTAACAAATGGGGAGAACGGAGAAGACAGACCTGTGCCGGGGAAAAGGAGGTTTGTTTCCAGCAAAATGCGCCACCAAACAACGCACCAGATATATACACGGGTCCACCCACGTCACCAACCGCAAACCATCTCTTTGCCAAGTAGGCACACAACCGAAGAATATAAAGTTCTAAGGCACCACAAACTGGCCTTCCCGCAAACACCGGAACAGAAGAAACCGACCCAAGCAACCAAATAAGGTCCCACCTGTGCCCCCGGAGGGCCGCCCGCCAAAGGGCTAGAACCCACCGAAAGCGTGATAGCACCCAGGGACCGTAGACAAGAACCCGTGCAATCCAGAGCCCAGACGAGCTCACCCAACCCAAGAACCAAAACCTCCGGGTTCAGACGACCAACCCGACCATTCCAAACTGGCGCTCACAAAGGGGAGACACAGGCCTGCCGGGACGGGCGGATGGAATTCACTAGAAAACTACAAAACAAATATAAGTACGTACGTAAATATGCAGACACACAAAACAATAGAAAAATGTACACAAAAACAATAAACGCATATCAGTATCCCCACAACCAATAGTAACACATCTACTACCAGCACAACCAAATTACAGGACCTACCTACGAATTTAGGGAGGGAAACGGCCAAAGATCCAAGCCCCAGGAATCCTGATCCCAGCTCAGGGCGCTTTGACAGTTCCCTAGCAAGAAAAGACTGCTAAACTAACGGAATCTTTGTGAACGTGCTGCTAGTCACTCCCCATGAGCCCCGGAATCCTGATCCGAGGACCAGGGTAGTGACAGCAGCACCCCACGAGAGGCGGGAGAAGATTAAATGTACCCTCAGAACTTTTGCCTATACGTGTGTATGAACAAAAGTTAAAAGGAAAACGTTAGAAAAGATAAAGATAAAAATTTTTAATTTGCGATCATGTGGTAGGAGGTTCCGGGCAACTTCAGATTGGGCTGAGGTGTAACACATCCCCAAGGGAACTCCTTATAATCAACTGAATTTAGCTCTAATTAATTTAGATATATGAGTTTTAACACAAAAAATCAAGAAATGAACCACAAATACTGCTGCTCATGAAAAACCCCACCCACTTAATTTCAACTGAAACTTAGTACAATATTAATCTAACACCCTAATTTGCAATCGAAAATATACGTACACAAGCAATCTACAAAATACATTCTCCCCCCAGTTACACACCCGGAACCTCCTGTGATATTAAGATAAAATTGCATATTTTGTCAAAAATAGATAAAAAGATTAAAGTTAAAAAATAGTACCACCACAGGACACAACCCCCCTACTGGGCCAAAAAAGAAACACCAGCCCCCCCACAACAACAAAACATCAACGCCGGCTCTGCCTGTAAGCCGCTTCCCGCCTGCGCCGGGACTTCTCCTCAACCTCGACCTCCCGGGGCAAATTTGGGAACAATTCTGCACGCACGATCATTAAAAGTTTGCCCATCCAATTTTTGCCAGGACGCTTGGGGTCAAGCATAAGTCGACGAATTTCCGTAGCCGATTTTCGAAGAAGCTTAGAAAAGTCCATACCAATGCCCCCAATACTTGTCTTCGTTCACAGCTTCAGCTAGGTAAGCAACCCCCGAATTTGGCAGCGCCTTGTAGAGTTGGGGACATGATCGAACTTTTGCCCTCAAACACTCTAACGTATAGACGGCCCGAACCAGCGACTCATTGTCGTGCCACATGCGACTCAAGGTAGAATTTCGAGGAACCCAATGCGTCAGAAAAAACTCAGCAGCCTTCTTAGCCGCTAAAGGAGACCCCGTTTGCACAATTTCACGCGCCGGCTGATGTAACCCGAACCAATCGTAAGCCTTATAAAACTGATAGGGATACTCGTTCACTGCAAATTGACGCCCTCACAACGACATATCTTCATCCTGAACCTTCGCATCGGGATCTGGCTGCAGAGGATACATGTTGGACATTGGCATACGACTACCCTTGAAAAACACAACCTGTGGATATTCGCCTACACTATCCTCAGACATCAAATGATGAGCCCAAATTTTAGATTCCAGATCAGCGACAAGACAAGACAAGACAGCCCGTTTGTTCCAACACGGCTAATCGGAGTAGTAAATCGTCGCATGTGTGGGTAACAACAGATCGGCGGAAAAAGTCTAGAAATTGCAGCAGCAAATGCCACGGTCGATAAGGGCCATACCCCAGCATTTCGAGAGAATCCAAAGCAACTTGACCATCACGTTTCAAAGCTGGGAAGACAACAGTACAAGCCCAAAAGTCCGGGTCAAACCCAGGAGACAGGCAATTTGGATCCAAAGCGGCAGGCTGGCGTTCGTAAATAATGTCGACTGGAGCCCCCGGGGTCAGTTCCTTCAAATGCTGGAGATACTTCTCGATAATATTGGTGCTCAAGGCAAAAGGAATATCTAACTCGCGAAGATGTTGGTCCCAGAATTTCCACGTAGCAACAAAAAATGGATTTAGGTGCCGCGGTTCCATTTTTGCCCGAAGATCCGGAAGATACGCCACTTGCCATTGCGGTTCTGAATAAGTTCTAAAAGGAACAGCTATTGGCGATTGCTGCACCACTGACCACACAGCAGGCCAGTACGGCAGATCTACCCGCTGCTGCCCCCGATAAGGCCGGATCAGGTAGGCCTGATCTGGAGAAACCGCCTTCGGGTCATACTGACCTAAATGAATCAGATCTAAAGAAGGGTTATAATCTTTACGAGACATATCTAACACATCAAAAGACCCTTCATTTACATCACCTAAATACTGAGGATCCCAATCAACACGGACAGTTCTCCGAGGAGGATCCATCTCAAACGGAACCGGAATCAAACGTTCCAACACAATTTTGAGGTTATCCGCTTTGATTATTATTTTGAGCTCCGCAAAGATGATCGCGAAAAGCTTGGACATGTCCACGTCCTGTATGCCCCAAACAAACTCTTGAGCAGTCCATGGTGGTTGTCTACCGACAGCTTCAACCACTACGGTGGCATCTAGATCAAGTTGACGAATCATTTCCGCTTGGGCTGTCGACTCAATAGGCGGAAGTTGAGACCAAATTTTGTCCGCGAAGTCAAGACGGTGTGCACACGCTAAACGCCCCAGTCGAGGCACAAGGGTAGATTGATAGTAAATATCCGGCGGAAGTCTCTGCTCGAAATGGCGCCGCCCATAGTCTCGTTCCAGTTGCTGCCGCCTGATTTCCGGATCCGCCGCCGGCATAGCCGCAGGTGAGTTCCGAATAGAGTCCGCGACAGCTGCAAACGATGTTGTCACAGGCACTTCTGGTTCCGGCTCTTCCACGTAAGCTCCTGGTGGAGGAGGCCGGTGAGGAGACAGCTCCACCTGATCCAGCACCCGCGAAACGGGATTCGGAGGAGGAGTAACTGCGGGCGGAGGATCCAGCTGTTCATAGTATCCTTCGCCTGCCAGTGGCTGAGACGGCAACGGGGTCGAAGTCGCAGATGGACCCTGCGGAGCAGACGCACCACACGTACTCGTCAAGTCCACCGCAGCCAGGGGGCCTGGTTCCACAGGAGGACCAGAGTCCACCTCCGGACCCCCCATGGAAGAAAGCCCCCCCGGGCCCGTGGACCCTGAGAGCAGCATGGACGCAGACCCCTCTGAAATGTTTGAGGATGTGACATCTATATGGTAGGCCGCGGCCGGAGCCTCTGGATACAACACCGGAGGCGCTTATTCTGTCTCCACTGCCGTGGATTCGGCAGCAGAGGCCCCGGGCTCCTGGGAGCCAGCCTGAGACTGACCCTCCGAGTGGTCCATGGGCTCCGACCCTTTTCCGACGGACCCAATTCCGTATCTGAAGATGTCTGAGGGTTATCTGCGACTTCACCCCCAGCCACCTGTGCCTCTTCATAACCGACCAAATTAGAAGGATCAGGATTATGATTTGTTGGCAATCCTTCCGGATCTTCCGCCATTTCCACTGCGACCTCGTCCAACAGGAGATCCGCTTCTACAGCCTTTTTTCGTGCCGCCGCGGGAGGTCGATCCTCCCCCATCTGCAGCACGCGCAGAGGCGGATCCGGACGACTGGCAGCATCCACAAAAAAAGGAATTAGACAGAACCTCTATGGACGGCACTGCCTCTGGACGATGAGTTTCCGGAGTAGAATGAAAAGCAAACCAAACTTGAATATTTTTCCCTTTTGGAGTGATCGGAGGATCGCGCCACGCGACAATTTCGGCATTCGGCCAGGCAAGATCGTTCATAAGCTGCGGATTCAGCGACGTGTCCCAAAATTTGTCAATAGTGCCTTGATCACCTGTTTGTGCATAGGCACGGGTACGCAATAGAAACTGGAAATCATGGATCTGCAAAGGGTCAACCATATTTGTCACCTGAACCACCGCGGCTATATCCCTCGCCCCGCCAGCCGCCCATTTGATATCATCCAACTGCGGAAACGGAGAGAACCCTTTTGGCGTCGCATCTGGGCCCCTAAACAATTTTGGGGGGTAGCGCAAAACGTTTTCTTCAAACCAAGGGAAACCTTTCTCCCCAGACTCGGCGCAGGCGGGCCACACGGACCAAACTGATTCTCCCACAAATGCGGCCCCCTCTTGTCCATGGGGTCACGAATTTCAAACCTCCTCTCAGATGCCCGAGCGGACATCCAGGCCACATACTTATTTAAATCCACCACAGAATTTCGAGCGTCAACCCCCAAACCCGCCAACAACTTACGTACGGTGTCCAGTGCCTGGACTGCAAAAACTGGATACGGTGCGTTAAAGAGCAGAGCCTGAAACGCATACCGTATCACTGACCACGATGGAACGTCTAGATATATGGCATGAATCAAGAAAACAAAAATTTTTGTGTTCGGCGGATTTGGATGGTCTGGCGGGAGAGTAGGAAAATTTCCGTCAATAGCCGTCGTAAATGCCCCCAAATCCTCCGGGACCGCGATGGAGATAGCAGAAACTGAATGATCAGACGCATGGTCCATGAAATTTTTGTATGTTTTCTGATAGGCTAATGCACAGAACCCACCCGCAACTGCCATGTCGTAAAGTTCACGGATCCAAACATAAAGATCGTGCATAGTGGACACCAAAACAATAGACTCCGGATATTTTTGTTGTGGGTGGACAAAATTTTCCAGCATATTCTGATACTCACGAAAACGCCGCTGAGACTCTGGGCCCAGCAACGCAGCCGTCTTAGCTGACGAATATCCAGGCGAGACTGTAACGCTTTCAGAGTGAACGGAGGATACGTAGGAGTTTTCGTTTGTAGGGGGGCAAGGGAGCTAGAGGAGGTTTTGCCCGATGGCGTCGCTGCTGATGCTCCGACAGGCATCTCCTCTACATCTGATGGTTCCGGCATGCCTGAACCAGAGGCTGGAGTGGAAGTAGACTACGAAGTGCCCTGCCCCCACGTGACACCCCCCAATAGAGGTCCTGACCTCCTCGGATTTGGAAATTTACGGCGGCGCTTTGCATCACTCATTGTCTTCAGAAAACCGAGAAAAACAAATTAATCAATTAGAAATAAAAGAGAACTCGCTAGAAAATGATGCCCAAACTAGGCAAGTTATATGCCACCCCTAGACGTTCCAAACACGAGCAACTTTTACATACGTATACACGATACTAACTCCAAAATACAATTTACAGATTCCAACAAATTTACACAGGTTCCAGTCTTAACCACAATAGACAAAAGTCCTCGAATGACAGTAAGACCGTGCAGGGAAGAAAAGTCTCCCTGCCTGGCAATCCCAGATTGTCCCGATACCAACCAGAAAACCCAACCCGAACTTCCGCACCAGTCGAAGCTACCAGTACAGATACCAGTATAAATATAGCAAAAGAACGCGCCTAAACAAAAGAAAGTTAGTGGTACTATGACACAAAAGTGAGATCAAGTTAAGTACGTATATAGTGCTAAAGCTAGAAAAAGAAAACTTTGGGAGCTAAAATAGAAAAGATCGTATCAGCTAAAACAAGAAAACACACGACACAACATACGTATACAGAAAACACGTAAGGAGGGTACCGAAGCTACGGGAAAAGTTTCGTAGAAAATATTCAAGAAAATACAGAAAAGAAGTCCTACGTATAGGACTAAATCCTAAAATACTTTTTACTCGTAATTTGTAGGTTAACCAATCGTCAAAATTTGACAAGTACTAGAAATTTCAAGAAATTGATCTAAACTCGAGAAAAGACTCTACTCCAGGTAGAGTTTCATAATATAAATTTATTCTGAAGAAAATAAAATTTACAAGAAAATAACCTGTGACACAACCAAAAAACCCCAAAAATTGCTAAATTCGTAGGCAGTTACGGACGAAACAACAAATATAACAACATAATAATACAATACTGGGAGGGCGGGGGAAGGGATTTCTAAGTCTCGCTGTAGTAAGGTTTTAAGCGGTTCACGTGAACATTTTCGGTAGGAGGATCGGTACGAAAGGTAGACTGAATTTCGCAATTTGTAGGTGACAAAACTTTCGTGACCCGGAAAGGGCCTTCAAAGACAGGCAGATACTTGCGGCTTGTATCATTCGGGATGTTAGCTTGAGACACGTCTTTCCATACCAACATCCCCACTTTGTACTCGACCACACGAACTTTACTGTCATACGCCGTTTTTCTCTTCTGCAAAACTTGACGCATGTGTTCTGTGACAAGTTCTCTAACGTATTGCAATCGGTCTCTCAAATCTTGTACATAATCAGGATTGAAATCACGAATACGTGGCCTTGGCGTTGTCAAAAATTGTCCGAAAATAACCGAGGGTCGCGTCCAAAGAGAAGGTAGTATGGCGATTCCTCGGTGGAGGTGTGGGGGGCGGCCCGATACGCAAAAAGAACCCAGGGCAGCAATTCGTCCCAACCCTTTTCATACGCATACATGGTTTTTCTCAACATACGTTTTATTGTCCGGTTCAAACGCTCACAAGCCCCATTTGACTGCGGATGATATGCAGTCGTCCGAACCTTTTTGGTACCCATAAGCTGGCATAAATTAGACAAAAGTGCTGAGCAAAACTTGGTCCCCCTATCTGTAAGAATTTTGCGTTGAGGGCCATGAACTGCAACAATATTTTCGGCATAGATCTTCGCAATAGTTGAAGTTTGCTCATTCGGCATCGGGAATGCCCACCCCCACCTCGTGAAAAAGTCCACTATTACCAAAACCCTGCAATTTCCCGCCCGAGTTGTCGGGGCGTGCATCACGTCCATAGACAACCTTTCGAAGGGTGCCTCCACCGGGGAAAAGGATTTTAAATAAGCCTGAGGCTTCATCGGTCCCGGGTTACAAGCCGCACATATCTTACAAGCCTGTACATATTTAGCACAGTCAGTAGCCAACGTCTCCCAATAATATTTCCTAGCGGCCAGCCCAAACATTTTCTCCTTACCGTTATGACATCCCCCCAAAAGTTCATCATGACCCTCTTTCAAAACATATTCTTGACAACCCCGAGGAACAACACCCAAAGAAGGCGAATTTTTGCGTTTTTCACCCTTATGAGTCAACCAAAACCGGTACAAAATTCCATTTTCGACCTCATAGTTTCCTGAATGTTTTCGAATATAGTTAAACAGTTTCTGTTCCTGTGGCACGGTCTTATCTACCAAAAATTTTATCATCGCTGACGTAAATTCATCCGCAGCCAGAGCCTCTTTCCAAATTTCCTGGGGGACGCTGCGCGGAATAGGCGGACGAGCTTCTACAGGAGTTTCTGGATCCTCCTCCCCAGAGTCTTCCGACTCCTCTACGGCCTCTACGGCCAGAACCAGCAAAGACCCGACAAAGTCAGGAATTTGGGGATGATCAGCAAAAGACCCCGCCCAAAGAGGAAGGTTGCGGGACAGCGCGTCGGGAGCTCCATTTGTTATACCAGGTCGTTGAATCACACGAAAACGAAAAAGACGCAAGAAAAAGGCACCAGCAGCAATTCGCCCCTGGGCTGTACGTGGGACGGCCTGATCCCCTAACATATATTCCAACGCCTTATGATCGGTAATTACGTCAAATTCATTCAAAATTAAGTAGTGCTGAAAATACGAGATTCCAAAATAGATAGCGACAGCCTCTAACGCCGTAACGTGGTAGTTCTTTTCAGCCGGTTGTAAGACCCTGGCTGCATAGGCTACAAAATGAAATTTTTCTGCCGGATCCTGCTGCTGAAGAACAGCCGCAATGCCCAGATAACTCGCATCCGTAGCCAACGTAAACTTTTTCGTGAAATCCGGGTAAACAAGAACCGGTGCCGTAACCAATTTTTCTTTCAAAGTTTCGAAAGCAGACTGGCAAGCCCCATCCCAAACAAATTCCATATCTGTTCGCAACAAACGGTTCAGGGGATGAGTAATTTTCGCAATATTTGGAACGAACCTCCTATAATATCCTGCTAACCCCAAGAAACTTTGAATGTCCTTGACGGATTTTGGAACAGGGAATTGCTGAACTACTCGAATTTTTTCCGGGTCGGTGGAAATACCCGTTTTCCACAATACATGACCCAAAAATGGCATAGATGACTTTCCAAATTCGTACTTTGACAATAACAGGATAACGTGCTCTCTTAAACAGCGGAGGAAAACCTACAAAAGTCTAGTCAAATGCTCTAATTCGGATGCGCTGGTCACCAAAATATCATCAATATATACGATAAAACCCTCCATAATACGGTCAATAATTCTTTGAAAAGTGCTAGGAGCGTTGCACAAGCCAAAAGGCATAAGTAGCGAATGTATGGAATAGGATAGCAATCTTTTTTGGTGACCGAGTTCAATTTCCGATAGTCGACACACAAACGCCAATCCCCGTCTTTTTTCGCGACTAAAATGATGGGGGATGCCCACGGACTTCTGGAGGGCAGTATGAGCCCTTGCTCTAACCAAGCTTACAATTTATCGTCAATAATTTGTTTCTGAGCCGGGTTGACCCTATAGGCCCGTGCCTTTATAGGCCGTTTTCCCGGCTCTATCTCTATATAATGATAGTCTATGTCCATTTTTTCCAAATCCACCAGCCGCATTCCAAACTTCAGGAAAATTTAGAATCATAAGGCGTAAACGCCTCTGATTTCTTCGCAACAAGCAACAGTCAGAAAATTTTATCTTTTGGTTCAAGAGAACACGTTTTTGCAGGGCTGACAGAACGGGAGTCGAACCCATGTCCAAAACAGAAAGAGGTTCCGTCAGCACATCATCTTGCTCTGTACGTAGAATTTCACCATTTGCCGGAACACGAGTTTCACAAAAAGTTTTCCAAACCGGGCGCTCGTAGCATTCCTTCCCCGGATGAATTTTTTGCACAATAGATTTTCGCACCCATGTTAACTTTTGTACCGGAGGAATGACGGTTTCCCCCACCAGCTGCTCGGTCTGATCAGTCGTCCCACCTGAATTCCCCGCTGACCCATCAGAGTCCACCTCAGGCGAGCCAGAATCCAGATCCAGCCCCTCTTGGGACAGCTTCCCACAAAGAGCCTCGGGAAGAGGTTCGGACCGAACCTCCGCCGGTAGGAGGGAGGACTGATCTTCCTGCGTCTCCTGGACCCAAAAATCCACATTCTCGGCAAACGCAACAGGTACCAGCGGCAATCGAGTAGAAAAATTCACAGGGAGAGGAATCAACTCCTCCTCCCTAAATAAACATGATTTTGTTGGCTGGCGTGGAACCTCAGGCGCTGGTGGGCTTACCCCCTCTTTAGGGAAAGCCACCCTCTCTTTTAGACATTCTTCTGGATCAGGATGAGAGGAAAAGCCCTTTATGAGAGCAGCCTTTCCCGATACTACCTAGAGCGGAATATCTTCCTGCCCCAACTCACTTTCGTCCTCAACCTCCTGCCCCGAGGGGGGTGCGACCCCCTCTTTTTGACGGTCTCCCGGGACTGCGGAAAAACCCCCACTTTCTTCGACCTGATCAATTTCATCAGCAAACTGTGAAAACAATTCCGATTCACTAACCAAATCTTCTGGGCCTTCAGAGTGAAATACAATATCATTTTCAAACAAATTTTCCCGTACGTATATATCAAAAGGCGGCTCTACACGAGAGGGAGGCTCCCCCAACCGCTCATCTACCGCGAAAAGCATTTCGTGCCGCATTGGATATAAACTGGCACGCGCTTAAGAAACCACTAGCGGAACCGAGAATTGTGTATCTTGGGCCCAGTAATCAGCTGCCGGAGCGACCGAACCGACAATCGTGGCTTTTTCCAAGCGCACGGCTGTCGAGGTGGGGTTGACCACCAAAATATCAAATTTGTTCCCACATGGCTCGACTACTCCCGCATATGGCAGAATGTTACTCTCCTGAATGAAGGATTCCAAATTCTCAAAAAAGTACAATTTCTCAAAACTTTGATAGGAAGTAAGGGCGGACTCCCAAACTTGCGACGCTGGCGGAATTTCTACATCAATGGCCATAACTGCCGCCGATTGCGCTTTTGGATTCGAAAACCACTCGGCACGGATCTCTTCAGGTGATAACAAAGGAAAAAGCACTCCCGTCCCAGTTGGGCCAGGAAATAAAAGAGACTTTCGCGAAAAAAGTAGATCCCATTTATAGTTTTTCATCATATCCGTGCCGATTAGAATTTCACGATAAAAATCCGGCGCGACGTAAAAAGACCATTCAAATACATATTTGTCACCCACCATAATTTTAGCACACAATTTTGATGTTAATTTAAGCGGAGCATTTGCGGAAGTTACCGCCGAAATCGGATCCAAATCTTGTAACCGGACCGTGACACCAGCCCGGGCAAGCCTTTCCAACACCCGTGGACCAATTGTAGAAATAGAGGCCCCCGAGTCCAAGATGGCTAGGAAACTCTGACCACCTAGATCAACTTTTATGGCGGGGGTATTGTCCCCTGCTGCTAGAATCGCCTCTGAGTCCCACTCCATGGGACTTTTCGGGGCCAGAGTTACCGAATGGAAAGACTTGCCCTGGCCCATGGCGGACGCTCCCCCCTCTGAGAGAGGAACCTCCGTTTCAGTGCCTACGGTGTGGGTAGACACCTGCGCCAACTCAAATGGAAGGGACCCCGCCAAAATAGGTGAAGCCCACGAACACCACGATTCCGGGGGAAGTGCGGACGCTTCCGCAATTTTTGGATCTAGACTTCCCGGACATACTTTATAAAGAATTTGAGCCATTTGCTGAAGCTGTTTTTGAATTTCCTTAAAATATGAGTCCATAAATGCTGTTGTAGACGAATGAATTGAGGCCAATTTGACCACATTTTGAGTAGCAACATTAATAAGATGAACCAACCTCTCTTCAACCATAGACGCGTCTGAGAGGGAATCACCCCGAACACATGCGGTTAAATTTTTTCCGGAGGGGCTGAAACCGCTTCAATCATACCTACACGAAAAGGAGACAAAATTTGCATGACTTGCTCCTGAGAAGGCACCCCAGGGGCCTGAACCTGTTGCGAAATTTGAGTAGAATTTTGAACCGGCACCTGATTTCGGTCAGTCCCTGACACTGTATTAGAAGCCGACACTACCGTTCCCCCCTGGACAGGTCCCTGTGTAAAACCTACGTAAGACACCTGAGGCGCCGCCTGCGCAGGCGCGCCCTAACCAGCCTGTTGTTGAACGGTCGGCGCTGGTGTCCCAGAGCAGGCAGCAGTCGGAGGGGCCGACCTCACTGCTGGAGGTGGAACCTGAGACTGAACCTGCGGGCCCACCTGAGCCTGAGTGTAGTAGTAGGTTGGCTGAGCCCTTGGCGCCGACACCCTGCTGCGGCCCCGGCTGAACCACAGGAGGTGCAGCCTGCGACTGCGCATATACGTACGTCGGCTGTTCGTAGTAGGCCACCTGCGCAGGTGGCGCTGGCGCCGGGGACTGATAATAACGTTGGGGAGGCTGTGAATAGTAGGGCTGGGGATAATAGTACGAATCCTCCACGTAATTCACCCCTCTAGGTGACGGTCGTGGCCTATAGTCCGGGGGGCCTGTTCGGGATATTTGTCCCAGCACTTTTCTGGGGGATGCCCCTTCCTCTTACAAAACATACCGGACCCAACCTCCTTTTTCTTTCTTCCTCCATTTGATTGAACCAATCCCGGATTTGCTGTTCCACCCAGTCACGCATTTCCCGCAGTTCCATCCGGATTCCCCCAGCCAGGTCCTTTGGCTTCTCTACAGGAGGTTTGGGATTCGAACCCGACTCATTCTGGACCATATCATGTCACGGTCGCCAATATTGTAAAAATGTGGTTGCTCGATGTACTGCTAAATAAACGACGAGTAAAGAATTGTGCAGGTCCTTATCTCGGTAGTGTATGCCTAAATGTTATCTCCTCGCGCCTATCTATGAAAATACAGAAACTAGAAATTAAGGGAACACGATACTTTTACTTCAATAACTAAACTCAACTATACAGTTTCATAATTTCCAGATAATACAAAATTCCAAAGAATAAGACAAAAATCTCACGACAAAGTTCACCAAACTTAGTAGTCACAGCTGCCTACAACAATATTTGCCTAACGAAGCACTAACTGTTCCCGCCCGTATTCAAAACCCAACTGACACCTACAACTTTTGAATTCTAGCTCCATAGTGCAAAACTACCCGATGTGAAATATTCGTTGAAAGCGATGTTAATTTTGTAAATTATATCATGAATGATAAAGCTATTCTCGAAACTTAGCTACTTGGGTAGTTTGTAAAGATGGAGACTTATATGGTTCGGTTGGTGAAATATTTGTTTATGTGGTATCTTTATATTTTACGGAAAATGTTGTTCAATAATTACGTGTAAATTTTAAGATTAAAGTATCGTGTGAATTTTGTTGATTTTAATTAGGGTTTTATCAGTTAGGCACGAGGAGGAGCGGTAGGCATACACTACCGATTGTGAACCTGCATAATAATTAGTCAAGTCTCTTTTACTAGTAACGAAGCACAAGTACAGACAATAACTTTCTTTTTACAAATTGGCGACCGTGAGATGCGGTAAATGCCTATTTTTTTCGCCTCCTCATACATGTGCCAGATCAAAACAATTAGCGGATAAAGTTTCTCTTTTTAATAACTTGCCTGCTTTTCAGGCACCTGAAGTTGACGATAATTTTGTTATGTCTCAGTCTGCCGCTGGCCCCAGCAGTTTGGGGGTTGGGGGGGAATCTCCCCCAATCAACTACGAGTTTGGGGGGTGGGGGGACGCCGCGTCCATCGTTATCTGGGTTGGGTCGGGGCTTGCCTCGTCCCTCCCCAGTGGCCCCAACACCCAGTTCCGCTGCTGTACCTGTACAAAATTCATACAGTTCGGGGGTGCGCCGGGGGAAGTCTCCCGGTTCCCACTACTCGGCTCAGTTGGGTCAGCCCTCACCGGGGGTGGCCCCAAATTTAAATATTCAGTCTGTAGGTGCGGGGGGTTATGCCGCTATGTTGCATCAAACTTTTGGGGGGGCTATGGTTGCAGTCACAGAGCAGTCACCCATGCCGGCTGGGGGGGTTGCTCCCCCCACGAGTGTAGTCCCCCCCCCAAATTTCAGAAGATCTTGCATCGGAGGTTCGGGCTCAGTGGGCTGGTGTCGACCCTACAACTGTTCGAATTGTGCGTGAAACGACTGTTCAGGACATTGAGGGGGCAGGTCCCCACTTAGTTCCGCGTTATGGTGTGTCGGTCCCGTCGGAAACTCGGGTCCGTACTGTAGGAGCTATTTCGGCTGAAAATTCTGCAGACACTTCTGTTCACGCGGTAGGGTCTCAAATTGTTTCTCGTTTTGCATTACCGGCTCCTCTATCGGCAGATACTTGTCAGTCTGACTTTCCGGCGGGGAGGGCTCTTCCTGAGGGGGGAGGGGGCTTTGCCTCTCCCTCAGATGATACGGTTGTGCAGGCTGGTACGGGGGGAAACAAAATTTGGCAGCTCCTTCTGGTCAGCCCGCAACGAATGCCACCTCCCAGTCCTCCAACGAGTGATTCATCGATAGTGCCTATCAGAGGGTCTTGAGTCCCAACCAAAATTTGGGAGACCCCCAGGGAAATTCTCAGGGATTGACCGGCGTCGTGACGGGTACGCACGATACGCACCTGATTCCGCTGGAATATGCTGGAGCGATATACACGCAGTCCGTCCCCTTGAACCAGCCGGTGGGTGGCTCAGTCCCACAGGATAATTCTTCTGAATATGCTTCCCCCCAGTCCCAAATTCCAGTACCGACTCCCCTGACCCCTACCAGTGACGTCTGGTCCCCGAATCGATCCAAATTTAATTATGATCCGATCAGATTCACAGGATTGCATTCCAGTGCCGCCGTGTTCACATGACGCAGTCGGCATTCCGGGACCTTACCCTCCGAAATCTCCTGATGAAACCTATCCTGTTGTACCGGATCCAGCCACCCTAAATCCGCCTGTGGTGTCCCCTGAATTTTATGTCCGCGATCCTGGGCAGGGAGGCCCCTCCTACCTGACCCTGCGGCCGAATACGTATGGCTATCATTTGTATCAGGGGGCGTGTATGGCTGACCCTCAGCCCGGGCTGGAACGCCACATGCCTCAAGTCCGACGTATTCCTGAATCGTCGCGTGAAAAAGTGGACCAGTATGCGCTGAAATTACCCAAGACTTTTCAATATGATGTTTTGGAGAGACAAGTCCATGAGAGCCCTACTGTTCATGAATTGGAACGTTCGGGCATGTGGGATCCAACCCGGCAGGATCTACAAGGACCAATTCCGAATCCGTACATGCCTGGGCCGGCGCCCCCTGATCCAAATGCTGATGCCTACTATTTGGCCGCAGAAACGGTAGCACATACCCAGACTTGTGACTATGTGGCCCAACATCAAGTGGTTACCCCTGGCCCGGGGCCCTCGGCCCCTGTTGCGGCACCAAAACTTGGTTTGGATCCCGGTGGCGGGTGCAGGCCAGGGGTTGGGAGGGCCCCCCAGGGGACTATCCGGCCACTGGTCCAAAATATGGGCCAAAATGTGGGGTTTGCCCCGAATCCTGCAGTTCAGCCTACGAGGTTTGTCTATCCTCAACAACGACCTGTGCTACAACCTCGGATCCCTCAGGCTCAGATGATAAATCCTCCACCTGCCCCACCTGTTCAATTGGTTCCCAGACACCCGGTCCCTCGTTTGACGGTTGCCCCGGGAGCCAATCCTCCAAATCCCCCTCCTCCTCCTCCGCCTCCTGGCGTGCGACCTCCTTTGCTGAGAGCGGTCCTTCCGGCTCCTGCGCCAAAGGTCGCCCCACAACCTGTTTTGTCGACTCAAACGTACGTATCCCACCCAAATCCGCCGACAATGCAGGCAACGGATTCTTCAGTGGCCAAGCATGATGCTTCGCTTTACAGAATGTATATTGATATTTTACGTGACATCCCTCGATTTGACCCTGATCGGATGTACTTGGAGGATTGGCTCCCCAATTTCAAATCTGCAGCGACTATTCACAAGATTCCATCAGAGCAATGGGCACGGCTGCTATTCAATAAGCTAACTGGAAAAGCCCTGATTTACGCGTCCCGGTGTGGACCGGACGTCGCAGATACCTTCGAAGGATTCGTCAATTTGCTGAAATCGCAATTTCTTCGACCACAACTGTCAATTCGGGACAGGTATGTGTCTTTCGCGAGAAGGGTCCAGCGTCATGGGGAGTCGGTACGCAGATACATTTCGGAGTTGCAGGCCCAAGCCATTTCCATTTGGCCGGATGATGCCTTGGAACGCGAACAGCAATGTGTCCAGCAACTTTTTGCTGGAATCACGGACAAAACTTACATCAGTGCCTTGGCTCCGCTCTTCATTGACCACGCCCCCACCATGGACCAAATTCTACGCATAATTGACAAATTGGATTCCCGGGACTCAAGGCCCTCCGACGAAGATAACCTGTGCTATTCAATGCCTCTGTATCAGGTATCTGCTGATGATATGGTTCAAAATGATTCCAATCCAAATTCCAAGCCTGCCGTGGAAAAACCCAAAGATTTGGCGGGGGAATCCGCATGGAACTACGGGAAATGCGCGACTGGGTGGAACAGCAGATCCGGGATCGGTTCAACCAGATGGAAGAAGAACGGAAAAAGCGGTTGGGCCCTGTCTGTAAGTTTTGCAAGAGGAAGGGGCACCCCCCAGAAAAGTGCTGGGACAAATATCCTGATTTAGCCCCCCAGACTACAAAGTTCGCCCTTCACCTCGGGGGGTCAACTACGGGGGGGAGGGGGCGTACGTATACCCCCAGCAGTACCAGCTTGCACAGGGTTATTATCAGCCGCCAGCCCAGGCAGCCTATTATGAACAGCCTACATACGTATATACTCAGGCTCAGGCTGCTCCACAGGTAGTTCAGCAAGCCTCTCAACAGGCGCTGGTTCCAGTCCAGCAGCCAGTGCAGTATCAGCACCAGGCCCGGTGGGCCAGCAGGCGCCCCCACAGGCTCCTGCTCCCGCCCGGACGCAGGTGCCTGCGGTGGTGGCTTGCGCGGGGACACCGGTGCAGGTGGCGCAACAGTCGGCTGTTCAAGTTGCGGCGGTCCAGGCGGGTCCTCCCGTTTCGTATGCAGGTTTTGCACAGGGTCCTACTCAGGCTCCGACTGTTGCAACTGTCCAAATTTCGGAACCTATTTCTGTTCAACAAAATTCGACTCCAGTTCAGGCTCAAGTTTCAGTACAAAGTGTGCCATCTCAGGATCAAGCTATGCAAATTGTGTCTCCTTTTCACGTTGGTATGATTGAGGCTTTTGCGGAACCATCAGGTCCTCACGTTTTTGGTATAGACTCTTTTTCAGAATCTTCTCTGGTGGAGGACAGGTTCATTCATTTGATTAATGTGGCCACACAAAATCTTGTAAAATTGTCATCTATTCATACCACGACGAATGTTTTTATGGATACGTATTTTCGGGAAATTCAGAAGCAGTTGCAACAGATGTCAAAAATTTTGTATAGGCTATATCCGGGGAAGCTGGATTCTAAAATTGCCGAAGCATCTGCTCTCCCTCCCGAAACTTGGTGTTGGGGGGCATCCCCCATCCTAGCGGGTTTTTTCCCTTTTGAACCGGCACAGGTGACTACTCAAACGGTGGGCACGGAGACGGAGGTTCTCCCCGAGGAGGGGAGGCCCCTGGCTCCAAAAGGCCCGGGCAAATCTTTTCATTCGGTGACTCTGGCTCCCAATAACACGACTGATTGGGACTCAGAAGTGATTTTAGTGCAGGGGATAACACTCCGGCCATAAAAGTTGAGATGGGTGGCCAAAGTTTTCTGGCAATCATTGACTCGGGGGCCTCAATATCTATTGTTGGTCCACGAGTATTGGAAAGGTTTGCCCGGGCCGGTGTCACGGTTCGACTGCAGGAACTCGATCCTATTTCAGCGGTAACTTCAGCAAATGCTCCATTAAAATTGACCTCAAAATTGTGTGCTAAATTTGTGGTTGGGTCAGGTCAACAGGGGGCACGACACATTTTTGAGTGGTCTTTTTATGTTGCTCCGGATTTTTTATAGAGAAATTCTGATTGGCACGGATATGATGAAACATTATAATTGGGATTTGCTTTTTTCTCGAAAATCACTTTATTTTCCAGATCCAACAGGTGCAGGGGTTTTTCAGCCATTGCTGTCACCTGAGGAAATCCGTGCAGAATGGTTTTCGAATCCAAAAGCTCAGTCGGCGGCAGTTATGGCCATAGATACCGCCGTGCCCCCGACCTCGGAGGTATGGGCGCCTGCCCTTATCTCCTCCCAAAATTTTGCAAATTTATATTTTTTGAGCCTCTTGAATCTTTTATTCAAGAAAGTAGAGTTTTACCTTATGCGGGGATAGTGGAACCTACGGACAATAAATTTCAAATTTTGGTGGCAAATCCTACCTCGACAGCGGTGCGTCTCCCCAAGGCCACAATTGTCGGCTCAGTCGAACCTGTGGCTGATTACTGGGCTCAGGATACCCAGTTCTCGGTTCCGCTGGTGGTGTCTCAAGCCCGTGCAAACTTGTACCCGTTGGGTCACGAAATGCTGTTTGCAGTGGATGTACGTATGGGGGCGCCCCCACCTCGGGTAGAGTTACCTTTTGATATGTACGTACGTGAAAACACTCTTGAAACCGATATTGTTTTTTACTGCGAGGAGGCAGAAGATTTAGTCCATGATTCTGAAATGTTTTCCCAAGAGGATGAAATTGATGAAAGTGGGGTTTTTTTCTGCGGATCCCTTGTCTCCCCTAAAAGAGGGGGTAGGCGGGGAGGCTGATGTAGAACTGGAGGAGCAGCCTCTGGAGGTGGTTTCAGGAAAACCTGCCCTGATCAAGGGTTTTTCGTTTCCCCCTGATCCTGAAGAATGTTTGAAGGAGGAGGTGGGTCCGTCTAAAGAGGGGGTAAAAACCCCTACCCCTGAGACACCTCAGCCTCTGAAATCGTGTTTGTTTGAGGGGGGCGACATCGCGCCTCTCCCCTCGGGTTTTTCTACTCGTCTACCGTTGGTCCCAGTGGCTTTTGCCGAAGAAGTGGATTTCTGGGTTCAGGACACGCAGGAAGGTCAGTCCTCTCTCCTCCCAGCAGGGGTTCGGTCAGAGCCCTTGCCGGAAGCTCTTCACGGGAGACTGTCCCAAGGAGGATTGGATCAGGATTCCAGTCCGTCGGCGGGTTGTCTCCCGGAAGGGCTGGGCCCCGTTGAGTCGGAAGTGGATTCTGGCTTTCCGGAAAGCCCGTCAGGAGAGACGATTGAGGCGTCTGAGCAGCCGGTGGGAATTGCCACCACTGCGCCTAAAGTCCGTTCTTGGGTAAGAAAATCCTTAGTTAGGAAAATTCACCCGGGGGAGGAAGGTTATGAACGCCCGGTCTGGAAAAATTTTTCTGAAAATCGTGTCCCTGAAAATGGTGAAATTGTACGTACGGAGTTGGATGACCAGTTGTTAGAGCCGTTATCAGTGTTGGACATGGGTTCGACTCCCGTTTTGTCGGCTCTTCAGAAACGTGCTCTCTTGAATCAGAAAATCAAATTTAAGGATTGTTGTCTGCTGCGTAGGAATCAGAGGCGGTTGCGTCTCATGATTCTAAATTTTCCTGAAATTTGGGATGCAGCGGGGGGGGTTCGGAAAAACTGACATAGACTATCATTATATTGAGATTGAGCAGGTAAAACGCCCTATAAAAGCACGGGCATATAAGGTCAACCCGGCTCAAAAGCAAATTATTGATGAAAAACTTAATGCGTGGTTGGAACAAGGGCTCATACAACCCTCCCGGAGTCCGTGGGCCTCCCCGATTATTCTAGTGGCAAAAAAGGACGGGGGTTGGCGCTTGTGCGTCGATTATAGAAAGCTGAATTCTGTTACGAAAAAGGATTGTTATCCCATTCCCTATATTCATGGTCTTTTTGAGTCTATTTTGGGCCATTGTATTTTTTCGAAATTGGATTTGGCCTCGGGTTTTCATCAAATTACGATTTATCCACCCGATCGGGAAAAAACCGCTTTTATCACGCATGCGGGGTTATTTGAATTTAAACTTATGCTCTTCGGGTTGTGCAATGCCCCTAGCACGTTCCAACGCATTATTGATCGAATTATGGACGGTTTTATTGATTACATTGATGATGTTCTAGTAACTAGTGCTACGCAGCTAGACCATTTGACTAGATTGTTGGAAGTTTTTCTCAGATGTTCGAGAGAGCTCGTCATTTTGAAACTTTCAAAATGCGAATTGGGCCATGCATTCAATGCCATTTTTGGGTCATGTCTTATCGAAAACGGGAATTTCTACCGATCCCGAAAAAATCCGGGTCGTCCAACAGTTCCCGGTGCCCCAAAATGTTAAGGACGTGCAAAGTTTTCTAGGATTGGTCGGGTACTACCGTCGTTTCGTACCAAATTTTTCGAAAATTGCTCATGCTCTTAACCGCCTTTTGCGGAAGGATGCTGATTTTGTGTGGGACGGGGCGTGTCAAGCAGCTTTTGACACTTTGAAGCAAAAATTAGTGACTGCACCTGTTCTTGTCTACCCTGATTTTGCCAAAAAATTTACCTTGGCCACCGATGCCAGCTATCAGGGCATCGCTGCTGTCTTGCAGCAGCATGATAAGGCTGAAAAGTTTCACCCGGCCGCCTACGCAGCCAGAGCTTTGCAGGCGCCATAAAAGAATTATCATGTCACAGAATTGGAAGCGCTTGCCATCTATTTTGGAATCTCATATTTCCAGCATTATCTCATTTTGAATGAATTTGATGTTATTATTGACCACAAGGCTTTAGAGTATATGTTGGGGATCAGGCTATCCCGCGTACGGCCCAGGGGCGAATTGCCCGCTGGCGTCTTTTTCTGGCATCTTTTCGTTTTCGAGTAATTCAGCGTCCGGGGATAACAAATGGGGCCCCTGATGCATTGTCACGAAATCCTCCATTGTGGGCCGGTTCTTTTGCTGACCATCCTCAAATTTCAGATTTTGTGGGCTCTCTAGTTGTTTTGGCCATAGGAGAACTTGATGAATCTGATGAGTCAGAAGGGGAGGCTCCGGAAGGTGAGACGGAAGGGGAGGGTAATCCTCCTCAACCCCTGCCCAGAAATGCCCCCCAAGAAATTTGGAAAGAAGCTCTGGCTGCGGATGAATTTGCTTCGGCTATGATGAAATTTTTGGTAGACAAGACGGTGCCGCAGGATCAGAAATTGTTTAATTATATACGTAAACATTCGGGTAATTATGAGGTTGAAAACGGGCTTTTGTACAGATTTTTGCTTTCTCACAAGGGAGAAAAGAGGAAAAATTCGTCTCGTTTAGTTTTTGTTCCTCAAGGGTGTCATCATTATGTTCTGAAAGAGTGTCATGACGAACTTTTGGGAGGTTGTCATAATGGGAAAGAGAAAATGTTTGGGGTTGCCGCCAGAAAATATTATTGGGAAACTTTGGCCACTGATTGTGCTAAATACGTACAGGCGTGTCCGGTATGTGCGGCTTGTAACCCGGGTCCGATGAAGCCTCAGGCTTTTCTCAAAAATTTAGCCCCAGTGGAGGCACCATTTGAGAGGCTGTCCATGGATGTGATGCACGCTCCTACCACCCGGGAGGGCAATTGCAGGGTGCTGGTGATTGTTGACTTTTTCACGAGATGGGGCTGGGTTTTTCCCATGAAAAATGAGCAAACTTCTACGATTGCGAAAATTTATGCTGAGAATATTGTGGCAGTACATGGGCCACCACGTGAGATTTTGACAGATAGAGGTACCCCGTTCTGTTCGGCTCTTTTGAATGATTTGTGTCAACTTATGGGTACCAAAAAGGTTAGGACGACTGCCTACCATCCCCATTCCAACGGGGCGTGCGAACAGCTTAATGGGACCATCAAACGTATGCTTAGGAAATCAATGTAAGGGTTTCAGAGAGGTTGGGATGAGTTGTTGCCCTGGGTTTTGTTTGCGTATCGGGCAGCCCCTCACGCCTCCACTGGGGAATCTCCGTACTATCTCCTCTTTGGACGCGATCCTCGGCTGTTTTCTGATAATTTTCTGACTACGCCTGCTCCGCGTATTCGAGATTTTAATACTGACTATGTTCAGGATTTGAGAGACCGTTTGAAATACACAACAGATTTAGTGACGGAGCATGTGAGACAGGTTCTACAGAAAAGAAAAGATGCGTATGACAGTAAAGTCCGGGTGATCGAGTACAAAGTGGGGATGTTAGTATGGAAAGATGTGTCTCAAGCGAATATCTCGAAAGGTACAAGCCGCAAGTAACTGCCTGTATTTGAGGGACCCTTCCGGGTCACAAAAATTATATCTCCTACTAATGTGAAATTCAATCGACGCTGCGTACTGATCCTCCGGCCGAAAATATCCATGTGAACCGGCTGAAACCGTCTACCAAGACAAATAGTCCCCCCTCCCCCTCTTGGTTGTGTTGTATATGTTGTATTTTGTGTCCCTACCTATGAATTTATATAAATTTTCTTGTGTAAAGCTATTATTTCTTCGAATATCTAATATTTTATTGATTTTTGTATACTATCAGAACAAATTACGTCTATAGTTACCGAATTTTCGGTGTAAATTTTCCTCGCTATTCTCAAATTTTTATGTCACAAGTTTTATTTCCTAGCGATTCTAAAATTCCAAATATTGAATGTTTGTAGGATTCGTGTAGGTTATTTTTCTCGCTTTTCTTTAATTCTGTAACCCCTCCATTATTGCTGTATACGTATGTTGTGACTTGTTCTTTTCTTGTTTTAGCTTCCTGATCTTTTTGTTTATTTTAGCATCTTACCTTATCCTTTTTGTTTTTAACACTGTATACGTATACAACCTATGTGTACGATCTCACTTTTTGTTTCGTGTTTCACTTACTTTTAATGTTTTAGGCGCGTTAATTTCTGTGTGTCTGATATCTGCCTTTCTGGTGTGACGTAGGTGTGGCGCAAGTTGGTGGTCTTGGAATTGGTCATTGGGTACTATCAGGGAAACGGGTATCGCCCGTGTTTCGTCAAGACTTCCAGGACTGTTGCCACGATTTGTAGTTGTTGTGTAAAATTTGTATTGTAACAGTTTGTGTACCTACGAAAATGTTTCATTGTGTATCCTTGTTCGTCAGTTACGTACGTGTAACGGAAGGTCCAAGAGATAGCATGAGCAACTGAGACTTTGATCTGTGAAGAGTATTTGAATTTTGATGTTTTGGTTGTTCTGCATGATGAGTGAACCAAAACGCCGTCGAAAATCGCCAAATCCGCAGAGGTTAGGACCTCTTTTGGGGGGTGTCTCCTGGAATCGGGGTCCCTCCACGTCAAGTTCGACGCTAGCCCAGGAGGCTCAGGAAGCTGAGCCTGCTGCTGCTGTTTCTAGTGCAGAGGGTACGCCCTCAGGGGCTTCAGCGTCAAGTTCGGTGCAGATAATTTCTAGCTCTCGTTCGTCGAAGAAATCGAAAAAGCAGGAAACTCAGACCAAAACTCCGACGTATCCCCCTTATCCTCTGAAACAGTTACAGATTCGACTGGATACGTATCGGGTTTATACGCCGCTTCTGCAAGATGAGGCCTCACGGCAAAAGTTACAGCAGTATCAGTCTATGTTGGAAAATTTTTGTCATCCAGATCAGCGTTTTCCTGAGGCCTTTGTGGTCATTTCTTCTATGAATGATTTGTACGCGTGGGTCCCAGAAATTTTTGACCTGGCAGTTTCCTCTGGTTTTTGTGCTCTGTCCTTCCAGAAAACGTACAGAAATTTTATGCATCACGAGTCAGACCACTCTGTCTCGGCTATTTCTATTGCTGTCCCAGAAGACTTGCAAGCGTTTACGCATGCCATTGACGGCAATTTTCCAACCTTGCCACAAAATCATCCTAATCCTGAGAACGTCAAAATTTTTGTGTTCCTGATTCATGCTATCTACTTGGACGTTCCGTCGTGGTCGTTGATTGGCTACGCGTTTCAACCGTTGTTGTTCAATGCACCGTAGCCTGTTTTCGCTGTTCAGGGACTTGAGACCACTCGCAAGGTCCTAGCGGGGGTGGGGGTGGATGCTCGAAATTGCATTGTGGATTTGTCAAAATATGTGAATTTTATGGCTGCGCGTTCTGAAAAGAAAGTTTTTTCACATCGGGAGGAAATGGACAAAGCTGGCCCGCACCTGTGGGCTAATGCGAGTGGTCCGTGTGGTCCGCCTGCGTCGGGTCGGCCAGAAAGGGGGTTTCCTTGGTTCGCGGAAAATGTGTTGCGCTATCCCACCAAATTGTTCCGGTCTTTTGAGTCGACGCCAAAATGTTTTTCGCCATTTCCGCAGCGGGATGAAATCAAGTCGGCAGCCGACGGCGCGCAGGATACTATGGCAGTGATTCAGGTCACTAATTTGGTCGATCCCCTTGAAATTTCAGACTTTCAGATTTTGTTGAAAACTCGAGCTTATGCGCAGTATGGGGATCAGAAAAGTCTTGACAAGTATCACGAAAGTTTTTTGAACCATCAAATTTTGCAGGATCGGACTTGGGAGTCTGCCGAAATTGTGGCGTGGCGGGATCCCTCTACCACTCCTCGGGGCAAAAATATTCAGATCAAATTTACTTTTGTGGCAGACGCGCAAACTCACCGCCCCGACGCGCTCCCCTCTATCGAAGTTCTGTCCAAGCAAATTTTTGTGGAGGCTACTGAGCGGGTGGACCCGCCTCTGCGGGTGGCCACCACTGCTGAACCTCGTTTGCCCCCTGCACCTCGACTACCGCCTCTGGAGATGGATTATCTTCTGGAAGCGGCCGCGGAGGGCCAGTCGGAGAGTCAATCAGAGTCTCAGTCGGAGAGTCAGGTAGAAACTCGTGAAACTACATCTCCGGAAATGTGGTGGGACGACAGTCAGGATCCAGTAGACGAGCTGGGACCGGAAGCGGCTGCTCGTGCCGTTGACGTGGTCGGGGATATCCCACAAACTCCTCCAAATTCGCAGTCAGACCAGTCGGAACCAATGGATCACGAGGAGGCTCAGCCGCAGCCGGGCTTTTCGGAACCAGAGCAGTCTGGGTCTGCGGATGCGGTTCCCTCTAAAACGGCTCAGCCTCAGCTACAGGATCCTGCGGAGCCGACTGTTGCTTTTCAGATGGATGTTAGTACAGCGACCTTTTCGAGTGGGTCAGCGCCTCTAGTGGTTTCGGAATCGGCCGGTTCGGGGGACGTGGCTCTCGGTGAAAGGTCGGGAGTGGATCCTGGCCTGGACCCGGGAGTTGCCCCCCGGTCGCGGTCGGTTTGGCGGAATCACCAGCGTCGCATCCAGCGGGCCCCTCGGCCACGTCAACTCCTGTGGTCACGACTTTTGGTCCACCAGCCACAAGGGACTTCATGAGTACGCCTATGGGCTACTATCCACAGCCTGACATACCTCCGCCGACGACAACTCCTCCACCGAACCCTGAGTCTCGGGTGCTGGACCATGTGGAGTTGTCGCCCTCACGGGCGCCTGTTGGGGCGTACGGAGCAAAGGAACCAGCGGTGGTTGTCACCACAGCGTCTTTTTCGGCTATGGCTGAGGCCATACGTGTTTCCAACGTGCAAATGGCAGAGCCGGGTCCATCCAGTCGACGCACGCAACATGAAATTGAGGCTGCGCGTAGACATCTGGAGCAAGGTTTGCCTCCTGAGGTCTTCTATCAGACCACGTTTGTGCGAAATTTGGGCTGTCTGGCCACTGCCCACAGATTGGATTTTTCAGACAAAATTTGGTCCTTGTTACCGCCAATCGAATCCACTGCGCAAATTGATATGATACGTAAATTGGATCTGGATGCTACTGATTGTCAAACGGCGTTAGGTAGGGGTCCTGCGCAGGAGTTTGTTTGGGGTATGACCCGCATGCAGGATGTCGACATGTCTAAAATCTTCGGAGTCATCTTCGCGGAGCAGTGGGGCTCGGCGGTCCTGAAGCCTTCGCCCGACTCGGCTTCGGATGCCTTGTCCGGCGGGGGATCTTCAGGGCTGTCGGGCGCCCTGCCTGCTGCCGTCGAAGATATGGATGTCGAGAATCCTGTCTTTCCTGACCCCAGCTTCCTCCTCCGCGTCCTCCGCTGCGAGGTCCGATTAGAAAACTTCCGCCTGTGGATTTGCCTATCAGAATTCCGCCGATTCAGATGCCTGATCTCGGCCCAGTTCCGGAGTCTACGGTTATTGTTTGGCCTCCGGAACATTTTCTGCATGAAAGCAATCTGCAGATTGTTCTGCAACAGTTGATTCCGGAACCTTTTGCTTCGGATCCGCCCAGGGGTTCCCTCCGAGTGGATTGGGACCCGCAGTATTTAGGCGACGTCAATGAAGGCCCGTTCAAAGTTCTCGATCTGTCTTTACGGGATTACCGTCCCTCTGTAGATATCATATATATGGGTGGCCGGTATGACACTAAAGCTGTTTCGCCTGATCAGGCCTATGTCATACGTCCGTACCAGGGACAGCAGGTGGTGGATGTACCGTATTGGCCAGCTGTCTGGTCTGTGGTACAACAGTGCCCAAGTGCTGTGCCTTTCCGGATGTATACGGAGCCCCAATGGCAAATTTCTTATCTGCCTGACTTTCGCGCGAAAAAGAGCCGCGCACATTGAATTCTTACTTTGTTGCGACCTGGAAGTACTGGGACGACTATATGCGCCGCGCGAAAATTCCCTTGGCGCTCAATTCCCAAAGCCATCGGAAGTACTTGGCCCATTTGCGAGAGTTGATTCCGGGGGCGCAAGTTGAGATCACTTTGAGCGTCAAACTGTGGCTTTAGACGAATATTGTTTGTTTGCGGGCTTTGATCCTGAATTTTGGGCATGTACTATCATTTTTCCGGCCCTTAAGCGTAACGGAGTTCTCGCTTTTGATTCTGTCGAATTTTTAGGTTACGGGCCCTACTGCCCTGCTGCTTTTGCGGATGCTCTGTCGCGTATCTTTCCGCCTATCCGCTGTTATCCGCACATGCGCCGCTTTGCTGCTCCAATTTGCGAGGCCCAAGATGCTTGGAAAAAGCGCGCTAAGCAGCTTAAGGAAGTTGTAGCGGATTTGGAAGCCAAAATTTGGAGTCACCGTCTCATGTCGGAGGACCATGTAAGAGATTATCGTCAAGTCGTCTTCTTCAAGGGCAGTCAG
The DNA here is from genome assembly GCA_030248195.1 of Trissonchulus latispiculum. Taxonomy (NCBI): domain Eukaryota; kingdom Metazoa; phylum Nematoda; class Enoplea; order Enoplida; family Ironidae; genus Trissonchulus; species Trissonchulus latispiculum. The sequence continues at coordinate 40,766 of JASAND010001191.1, forward strand.
ATGCCAATGTCCAACATGTTTCATCTGCAGCCTGACCCCGAGGCAACTGTTCAAGATTAGTATATGACTGTATGGGGTCGCGAATTTGGTGTGAACGAATGTCCCTATCAGTTCTATAAGGCCTATGACTGGTTTGGCTTGCATCAGCCTGCGCGTGAAATTGTGCAAACTGACTCGCCATTTGCGGCTAAAAAGGGCGCGGAATATTTTCTGACTCATTGGGTCCCAAGAGATTCGGTTTTGAGCCAGATGTGGCATGACGATGAGTCGGTAGTACGTGCTGTATATATGCTAGAATGCCTGCGGGCAAAAGTTCGATCTTGTCCCCAGTTACGCAAGGCGTTGCGAAATTCCGGAGTTGCGTATTTGGCTGAGACGGTACATGAAGGTAAGTACTAGGGCATTGGCATGGATTTTTCTAGACTCATGCGAAAATCGGCTACTGAAATTCGTAAGATTATTTTGGATGAAAAACGGCCCGGGAAAAATTGGATGGGGAAACTTTTGATGATTGTACGTGCGGAATTGTTTCCAGACTTGCCCCAGGAAGTAGAAGAGGAGGATAAGACTCGACGCAGGCGGGAGGCTGCCATCCGGCAGTGCCGGCGTTGATGCGGCGTTGTTGTTGTTGTTGTAAGGGGGGTGTGTTTTTCTGTGCCCTTGTGGGGGGTTGTGTATGACCGGTTATTTTTACGTTTTTTTACATTTTTAAATTAATCTAATACATTGTTAGGAGGTTCTGGTTGAACCCTAGGGGGGTGGGGTTTGCTGATAAAATCGTTAGGTATATAACTTGATTTAAACGCTGTATGTAAACAATTTTTGATGTATTTTTACACGAAGCAAATTTCTAGATACGTATGTTTTACATATGATTTTTACGCCTTATTGGCAGTTATATTCTAAACGCTTACTTCTAAATTGAATACGTATGTTTGTCATTTATGTCGTAAGAAAAGTCTAATCTAGAGGTATAGACGTATGTTTAGGCCTCAAATGGCCAGAATATTATTAGAAATTGTAGAATTTTCCTCGAAATCTAGGTCGTTTTCCATGAATTCTATAAAGTCTTTTAGTTGAACGATTGTTAGTATGGGATGGGTTTGTCTTTTCTAGTGGGTAGTTGTCTACCTCGTCCTATTGGTGTTTTCCGGAACCTCCTACACTTGTCGTTTTAAATTTTTGTCTTACTATTTTTACCATTTTATTCTTGTTTTTAACTTTTTGTCACTAAAAGTCACAACATTTTACCTATAGGCAATAGTCCTGGGGTTACTTTTACTTTCTCCCGCCTCTCGTGTAGTGCTGTGGTTACGATCCCAATCCCCAGATTAGGATTCTGAGGAGCGTGGAGAATATCATGCAGCACTTACACAAAGATTCCGTAGTTTGTCAGCCGCTCTTCCTTGATAGGGAACGGTCAGGACTTCTTCCCCTGGGATTAGGATTCCTGGGGCGGGAAGCACTGGCCGTTTCCCTCCTTAAATTCATAGGTAGGTTGTAGGTTGTTTTTATAATGTTGTTCATTTTTTGTTACTAATAAAAGTACATTTCTTTGCATTTACCTTGTGTATATAAGTATGTATCTGTGTCCCTCCCGTCCCCCCTCAGTGAGCCTATGTTCCCTGTATGGATTGGTGGTGCTAGCCCGGCTGTTCCTTTGGACGGATGGAACTTCGGAGGTTTGTGTTGACTGGCGTTGTGCGGGTCCTGCCTTGTTAGGCACGGTTCTACGGTCCTACGGTTTCTACGGTTCTGGTCCCTGGGTGCTATCTGGTTCCTGGAAGGCTCTCCAGGAGCATTGGTGGGACAGGTTGGTGGTTTTCTGTGACCTCGTACCGGTGATTGCGGGTGCTTTGTGTGGTCAGCTCGGTGGTGCGAGCTTGTTAGAACTTTATGTGTGTGTGCTGCTTGGCATCGTGCCTTGGAATTGTTGTTGGTGGTTTCAGGTGGTAGTGGCGTTGGGTGGATTTGTGCGTGGGTACGTCAGCGGTTGGTTACGGGCGTATTTTGCCCATATTTGACTGTGTTAGTTGCCTGGAGACTCCTGTCCTGGGACTAGGCTCGCTGTTGTTGTCCTTTGTTCCTCATATGTTGTGTTTTGCTGATATCTATAATGAAGTGGGGGGGAGTGTTTGTCGTTGGGATATGCGTGGGTGGGGGGAGCCTTTAGGGTGAAGTTTATCTAAATTCTGAAAAACATCGTTGTTTTTCTTCCTTTCTTTAAATGTCGGAGGTTTCGGATTATCTTTATTAGAGGCGCCCGCTACCTTGGCTGGGCCATTGTACTGTTTTGTATTATTTTTCTTTTCTTCTATACAGCTATAACTATGTTGTATTTTACTCATTTTTATTTTTTTCGGGTTCTAACTGTCTGGTTTGTGTTTCACTTCTCTGTTCTAAAAACGAACACGATACTTTCGTCTTTAAAAATTCTTTCTTGTGAAATTCTTGCCATCTTGTCTACTGCCATGATTTTGTCAGCATGTCCGATTCGGTGCTGCTTTATATATTGTGCTTTATTACCACTGTGCTTTATTCATAGAATCTACCTTTTATATGACATTGTTCATAGTCTATTTTGTCCGGTCAGTCTGTATAGTGGGGTTGAATCATTAGGTTACTTCCGTCTGAGGTTTGGGAAAATTTTTATTTTGATCGTAGTTTGGCCTGTGTATATTTGTTTGATGCCGCCTTGCGGGTATGTCTGTTGTCTGTGTGTGTTGTATGTTGTACGTTGTCATTTGTCTTGTCTGTTCTTTCTTTATCGGGGCAAGCACCGGTAGTGGGCCCGTGTGTGTGTTGTGGTGCTTTGTTCCCATTGTCAGCCTCTGGAGAGGTTCTCCAGTGTAGTTTTACGGTGTTTCAAAATTCTCACACGCGTTTTACCAAACTAGTACCTATGATTTGTTTTCTAACCTAAATTTTATTCTACTAATTTGCGTACCGTGGCGTGGGCGCGCGGGCCAAAGAGGGGGTAATTTGTGAAATATTCGATGAAAGCGATGTTAATTTTGTAAATTATTTCATGAATGATAAAGCTATTCTCGAAACTTAGCTACTTGGGTAGTTTGTAAAGATGGAGACTTATATTAAAAAGTTGTGGTCGTCAGTCTTGGTTAGGAGTTATTGACAGTTGGTTGGGTTTGGGATCCTACTCATAGTGGTGGCAGCTGAGACTTTATATTGTGATTTTGGTATAATTTGGCTCGGTTGGTGAAATATTCGTTTATGTGGTATCTTTATATTTTACGGAAAATGTTGTTCAATAATTACGTGTAAATTTTAAGATTAAAGTATTGTGTGAATTTCGTTGATTTTAATTAGGGTTAGGCTAATCAGTTAGGCACGAGGAGGAGCGGTAGGAATACAATACCGATTGTGAACCTGCATAATAATTAGTCAAGTCTCTTTTACTAGTAACGAAGCACAAGTACAGACAATAACTTTGTTTTTACACCGATTAGCTAAGGTCAAATTTGTTTCATCATTTATGAAGATTTTCACGAAAAGAATACGAAACACAGGGAATATTTCACACAAGCTTAAAGAAGTCTAGTCTAAAACTCGAAGTGCTAAGTCAAACTTACCGGTTCCTGATCAGTTTCCTTGGGTTATCTTCAGAAAGCTTACTGAGCAAAATGTACTTAAATGATCAGTATTTATAGTCAATGTTGAATGAAGAGGTGTTCAATTTCTTAACACCTATATACAAAACTTATATTCATTAAACAGATGGTAAGAATCTCTGGAATTTGTTTAAGGCATATCCAGCATACATAAAGGATTTTAGGAGCTGCTGCTCGATCAATTGAAAAATAAACGCAAGAATGTGTCTGTAAGCATGACGTCTAGCCGGCGGGTTATTTGAGAATATAAAAAGGTTGGAATTTCACAATGTAATAAACGAATAAACTTGCTACGGTTCGTTGACATAAATGCGAGCATATTTATGCATCTGGAAATATACTAATACATCTGGTAAAACTTACCCCTCTTTAGCACGGTTGCCCAGCCTTGAAATACTAGGAGATATTAATTAATAGTTAATCCGTAAAGTACGAGGCATGCGGAAGACAGATCCGGAACAAACTATCTCATCAACCGATCTGTACAGCTCAGGGAACACAGAGGGTTTAGGAGCTACAGTCCCTTTGGCCAGTGTAGAAGTGAACCCAGGGACCTCCTCACTCTAGAGCGCCCCCATGGCAAGAGAAGGTGTCTCATTGGTTGTCCGACCTGGCGCAACCTCCTCTTTAACATTTAGTGACTGAATGTTTTGTTCCGGGAATATAAAATCTTGGAATGTCTTAGGCTTAGGCTTTTTTATTCGAAGAGGCAGGGATAACTGAAATTTCGGAGACTAATTTGTCGCCCCAACCTCCACGACTAAACAATCCCTGTATCGTGCGCAAATGCTGGGTAAGAGGCAAGGCGAGAGGTACGGACTAAGTAGATCTTTCGGGAGGGGTACCCAGCAGTTCTTTAACCACAGAAGCTAATTCCCGTAATTTTCGTTTTTAAGAACATACATAACAGAACCTCCATAACATCACAGACGTGGGTTGTGAAAAAACATTGTATCCCCTGTTCATAATTCTGGGATGGGGAAATAGTAGAAATCAACCTTGTGTTGGAGAGAGAGAGAAATCAAAGTATTCGGTGGACGTGCAAAACAAAACGTCAAGTTTCTGATCAAGATTTGCTAATGCTTCAACATAACCGACATAAAGCTGGTTCACCATTTGGGTGACCTGGGCTGCAGACTTGCAGGTTGGGTTGGCCGAAACCCCCTATTGGGTTCCCTCGAGACAGAAGCGGGTAATACAGGATCCCATCGAGGATCGGAACATTGCCCACCTGAACATGTGGTGCGACTTCAGTAGACCCTGAGACAACGGTGACAGAGCTGGAGCCGGAGTCGGAGCGGTGGCAGATACAACCACCGTGGATCCAACCCACACGACCTGATAGCCTACCACAATTGTGCTGTCGGTTTTGCACATATGTATACACTGGCACCGGGGCAAAAGTATCTGTGAACATGAGTGGACACAACAAACCCTGCGAAAGTTGAAGTAGTGGAGGAGGAAGCCTCCACCCCCGCCATCTGTTTGTGCCAACCCCCTTCGTTTTTCCAAAAACTGGGAGCCAGCTGGGGATTTTTGTCCCAGCAACGATCCGAGTCATGACCCCTCCTCCCGCAGAACTGGGATTTGGTCCTGGTTGGACCTCCAGTTTCGCTAAATTTTCCAACTTCTTTTTAAAACATTCTTTCAAAGATTGCAGTTCAGTGAAATCTAGTTTAGCGCCATTTACCCCATTTTGAGGCTCGGCTTGGTAAACAGGACTACTGAGTCCATGACCTCAACCAACTAATACTTGGCCAATCTCGAGGCCAATTTATCAATGACCAGTCGCAGGTCTTCCATGGTAGGTTCCCTTGCGAAAACTCGACGCGTACTTGGTGAATTGGTCCTGGTCCACAGGAATTTGGTGAATTGTGGCCGGCCACCGAAACAAACTGAGGGGGCCAATCGTCCTGAGGACGTTTCCTTCCAAGTGGAAACTGAGGAAACTTTGTCGTTCGGGAAGGCCGTCGTAGAGGAAATTCCAACAGCCAGAATCGAAACTCGAATGTTTTGTAGACCCAAGTTGTCGAGTTCTTCGCAGGATCGTCAACATCGTCTAAATGGCGTAAATATTCTTATTAGAATTTAATTAAAATTAGAATTTTTACATACGACGTCAGCTGTGTTGGGAACTGGAAGAAAACCTGGAGCAGACAGATGTGGGTGGTGGAGCTGATGGCTGTTGTGCGTAGACGCATTATGGCTTAGAGTGAGGGCCCGTGGGAGGACTCGCCGTTGAACCCTACACCTGTGATGGACCTCCCTGAGGGCTACTGTCCCCGCTGGGAGCCGACACAACTCTCACGGCATCCCTAATTGAGGCCACACATGAGTATTGCTCCGGGCAGTGCTGGACCTCCGGACTAGGAGAATGATTTTGAGCCACAGTCAGCCGCATTGGCACGAGAAGCCACCATCCTGAGGGAAATGCGGTGGTACCCGGAGGGGAGGAAGATTTTGATGAGATCCTTCCCACAAATGATTTTTGTTCAATTCACGAACCACCAGTTTCTCAGACCACTGTTGTTCTATAAAAGCATTATACTGAACGTTAGGGCGTACGTACAAAATGTTGCCCCTCCGGGTATTGCCCATATGAAGCCTGATAACGTACCTGAGGTAACTGATGTCGTTGATGTTGCTCCGGGGCGGCTATTTGAACTCCCACATACAAGTGTTGGCTGTTGAGATGCAAATCAAGCCGGTGGCTAAGTCTGGTCGGTGGTGTCAGAATTACTAATTGGCCATGGTTTTTGGTTACCACTTCAGCATTAAATCAAAATTTACATTTTTAAAACTTTGTTGAAAAATTTAATATCGAAGTTGAATGGCCAAATTTTGAGAAAGTCAAATAATTTAATGTATGACCCCCCCCGTAGATGACGTCTTTATTAGGAATA
>JASAND010001196.1:0-13033 GCA_030248195.1 Trissonchulus latispiculum
ACTTATTGTTGCTTTCTGTTGGTCCTGCTAGCGGTTGTATGCAAAAATATTTACGGATCAGGTAGCTCAAAAAGAAATTAATCTAGCGCCACTCCAGCCCTAGCCTCCACGCGCAACCGGTACGGGAAATGTCATATTGAGCGCAATGCTTACGTTTGCAGTTCCTAACAGAATAATTACCTATATATTTCCTCCCGAAAGACGATATATAAGTTCGCGCGAATAGGGCGGAAGGAGGGAATTCCCTATTCGGCGACAAAGCTGGTTTGTTTCATTTTAGTCGCCGAGTAGATTTCCTATTCGGCGCACAAAGCTGGTTTCTTTCATTTTAGTCGCCGAGTAGATTCCCTAATCGGCGCACAAAGCTGGTTTCTGTCATTTTAGTCGCTGAGAAACGGCATTTTTCCGCTTCAGCAGAATCTCAGTTGTAACCATGCACCGTGTATTTAACATTCAAGTCTTTCCCTATTCTACCAAGTTGGTTGCCCGTCGAGGGCATTTCCCCCCCCCCTAGTTTGATAAAAAAGGGCTAAATTACAGAAAATTTTGCATTTTTTGCCATTTTTCGAAATTTCTGATGTCCGAATTCGGGGGGGGGGGGCATAGTTTCCCAGGCACTTTGGGTCTGGGAGGGGGTAAATATTGGCCGACCTCCGATGGGGGGGTACCCCCCCAACCCTCCCTCCCCAGAATTCGGACCTCAGAAATTTCGAAAAATGGCCAAAAAGGTTTTGGTAATTTAGCCCTTTTTCCTTGAAAATAAGGCCTGTTTTTAACGTTTTTGCACCGTTTTAAAGCGATTTTAAGTCAAAATTTTAGAAAACTTTTCAAAAAATGACCATTTCTGGGCCAAATTTAGCTAACTTTTTGTGTCCAAAAATCGTTGGGGGGGGTTCGGGGGCATAGATGTGTGAGGGGGGAGAGAGTAAATCCGGGGAGCAGTAAAGTGCACAGTATATAATTATTAAGAATTTATCGAAAGAAATGTTTGCTTCCACTAAAAACCGAAACCAAATCTGAACACTGGTACGTAACTTTTTCAGTCCGCGAATATACGTATATGGGTTGCTCGGCGAAGCTGTGCCCCTATTAATTCGCCCACAACCTAGTCCTCTTCTTTTTTGAACCTAGCCCCATATTAAGCATACTTAAGACTAGTCCCCTCTTGCTTTTACAACCTCACCACTACCCATATTACTTTTTAATTCTCCGGAGGAGCATTTTTATTACTTGTGTTGGGGGAATAGAAGGTCTAACGTTGGCCCGGAGGATCAGAATCTGAAATGGATCCCCCCCAAACTGTACACAAGTTCCAAAATTAGATTTTTGGCGATGATTTAAAACAATTGTGATCGGCGGCATAGGTGTAACGGGGATTTGGGTTGGGGGCATAGGTGTAACGGAGATTTGGGGTGGGGGGGGCTCCCCCCAACTTTTTGGGGGGGCCCTCTGGAGACCCCCCAGGACCCCCCCCACAACCCTCTCCCAAAAAATTTTTTCAATTTTTATGCCAAAAGTCGCATTTTCAGCCGTTTCTAATGCCAATAAACATTCAACTATGAAGTGAATTTGACATTAGGCATGGTTTAGGGAGGTTTTCCCCATCCCCCAAATTTCGGATTTGGGTGGGGTCCCCCGAGCCAAATGTGGACGTTCTACTCCCCCCCAACCCAAACAGGTGGTACACCTATGAATGAACATTCAACTATGAAGTGATTTTGACATTAGGCATGGTTTTTAAACTTGAAAACTTGATTGCCAACATGTTTCCAAGTCCAAAATAAGGTCAGTAATGAGTCAGAAAGTTCATAATACAGTTAAAACGTGTATTTCTCGCAATAATAAACACTTTAAGCCAAAAATTTGGACATTTTTGAAAGTTTTTTGCAAAATTTATATATATACTCTAAAAACACCCAATTTTTGGCCGTTTTTCGCGCCGTCGGCGCGACTTCCCCCTCCCCCCTCCCAGTTGGAGGGGGGGACGATCCCCCCCCCAAAAGTTCTGGGGGGGGGGGTCGGCGAAAAATTTCGAAAAAAGTCGGTTTTGCGTTAAAAAATTGAAAAATTTTCTCAATTTACAGCTATTTTTAACGATTTTTATATAGCTTAAATAAGCGAATTCTAGCAATTTTTCGCGAATTTTTGAATTTTTTTGGAAAAATTTCGAATTTTTAGCTAAAAATTTTCAAAAATTTAAGTAGTGGTTTGAAAATTTTTAGGGGGGAAGGGTCTGAAAAAATCGATTTGGGGGAGGGGTAGGTCCCCCAAACACACCTATGGGGCTATCCCCCCCAACCCCCCCACCTTACACCTATGGTTGGGGGGCCCCTCCCCCGGAACTGTTTATACCCCCAAACCCCCCACGAGCCCACCAAACCTCCCCCCAAAAAATTTTCTATTTTTGTGTCAAAAATCGCATTTATAGCCATTGCTAATGCCAAAAAACAACAACTATGAAGTAATTTTGACATTAGACAGGGGTTTTAAACTCGAAAACGTGATTGCCAACATGTTTCTAAGTCTAAAATATGGTCAATATTGAGCCAGAAAGTCCATAAAACCGTTAAAAAGTGTTTTTCTCGCAATAATAAACACTTTAAGCCAAACATTTGGACTATTTAGAAAATTTGTTGCAAAATTTACTTCAAAAATACCCAATTTTTGGCCGTTTTTCGGCGCGACTACCCCCCCCCCCCGTTTGGGGGGCCCCCAAAAATTTTGGGGGGGGGGTTGTAAAAATGGCTGGGGGGGTTACCCCCCCAATTACACCTGTGGTCGTTGGGTCCATTTGGGTTAAAGGTCGGCCACGAAAAGATCCCTGGAGTTAGACCAAGTAGCCTAAACTTTTATGGCGAAGGGGGGAGTTGGGGACCTATCAATTCTCTTTCAAGCTCTCCCTAACACACCTATGCTCATGTATAAAGTACAGTCCTTATATGTGTATAATGCTTGTTTAGACATCCTTACGTACGTCCATGTAAATTGTATCATGCAATGAAGATAACCGCTAACTGTCCAAAAGTCGCCATTGGTTATATTTTGGTTGGACTGAAAGATTGTCCGTTACTGATAAAAGGCCTCTTTATTCTTCTGTTAACAGGTTTGTTTTTGACTTGGAGCGAAATAAATCATCGCGGTAGCGAGCCCTGTAATATGAGTGAGAATGGTTGAATAACCGTGTAAAACAAGGCTGCGCAGACAGGCCCGCACCCAGGATTTTGAAAAGGGGGGGTCCAAGGTAATATGCTAGGGGGGTCTGGGGGGCGGAGCCCCCCAGACGTTGAAAACTTTTTGCATTTTTGCCCAAAACCAGTACATTGGACGTTAATTTCTTGCAGAAATTAAATTGTCGCGCCGACGGCGCGAAAATTTTTTAAAAACAGCTGTTTTTGCCCTAAAAATAGCAAAAATTTTCCATTTTGCCATCCCAAAAGGGGGGGTCTAGACCCCTTGAACCCTCCCCCTGGGTGCGGCCTTGTGCGCAGATTATATACACATGTGCGCAAAAATTGTAGTGTCGAGTTTAGTATATATGTGTGCGAAGTTTCATCCCCGCACCACTTTCCGTTAAAAGGTTGTCCCAAAAGTAGCTTGTTCTGGGTTTATTTTACGTGAGAAAAAGTGGGGGAGTGGGTTAATAAAATGGTCTGAAATGCTAAAAATACAGTAGCCTGTTTTCAACATACGGTACATTTCACGGAAAGAGTGACCGTTGGCGAAATTGACAAATTGGCGAAATTTCACGAAAAAATGGCAAATTTAGCTACATTTGTGGACCTTAAGCTTGAGCATATTTTGCAACTAAATTTAAACAAGCTCATAAACCAACTCTTTCGCGAAAATCTTTTTTGAAAATTGAAAAAATTCCAAAATTGCCTAAAAGTTCAAAACTGTTGGCGAAAAATTCTGCGAGAATTTATTTTGTGAACGGTTAATGAGCTTAGTTGCAAAATATGCTCAAGCTTAAGGTCCAAAAATGTAGCTAAATTTGCTAAAATCGCCAGTTTTTCTTTAAATTTCGCCAATTTGTCAATTTCTCCAAAGGTCACTCCGTGAAATGTACCGTATATATGTATAATATACTGCTATAACTACATATGCTTAAAAGTGTTCAAAAAATGAGTTTGAGTGCCAAAATAGACCATTTTTGAGCGAAGCGAATTTTTGAACACTGACCAAAAATCCTTAAAATTTGGCATTTTCTGGCCGTCTTATAGTGAGTGGGGGAAGCCCAAAAACGTCGGGGTGGGGTCGAGTTGGGGGGGCCCCCACTAAAGTAAACCCAGATGTTTTTCTGGTTCTCCGCTTTGACTTCTCATAAGGGGATTTAGTAGCTTTAATGACTACAAAAATTTTTGCCTGTGGAAACCATATATATTATATATATTCTTGGCGTACGCAACAAGAATAAACCGATAGGCTAGTGTTTATGCCCCCCGAGTTTTTGTGGCTCCGAGTCTAATGTCAAAGTGACAAGCTGTGTGAAGGACGATCTTGTAATGAAAAGCTTTATGTGCTATTTATATGAAAGTCAAATATAGCTTTATATGCTATTTATATGAAAGTCAAATATATATCGACAAATTATATTATTATTATATATGCTGCTGCAGAGCAATGGAAAGAGTAGTAAAACCTTTCATGGTAAACCACTTTAATAAGCACCACCTAATTAGCAAACACCAACATGGCTTTGTTTGTAAGAGGTCTACCCTTACTCAATTGCTTGAATGTACTCAATGTTGGATAGACGCATGGGATGCTGGTGACTGTGTTGATATTGTATATATTGATTTGATGCGAGCCTTTGATACAGTTTGTCATTCAAAGCTTTTGCGAAAACTAGAAGCACTTGGGATTAGGGGAAAGATGCTGGCATGGATTAGGGCCTTCCCTACGGGGAGATTTCAAAGAGTAAAGTTGGGTTCCTCCAAATCACATTGGGCTCCAGTCTCAAGTGGAGTACCACAAGGTTCTGTACTGGGTCCTATAGTGTTTTTGATTTATATTAATGACTTACCGGAGAATTTGTTGTCAGAAATTTGACTGTTTGCAGATGATGCGAACATTTTCTCTACTGTCAATAAGTCATATGGGGCAAATGTGCTTCAAAATGATCTTTTTCAAATTGATGCATGGACTAGAGATTGGCAAATGACTGTAGCAGCTAATAAGTGTCTGGTAATGCATTTGGGTTATCGTAACGATAATCAAGTTTATACTTTGGGTGGTGAATCTCTGTCCGATACTGAGTTTATGCGGGACCTGGTTATAATGATGAGTAATGCTTTAACTTTCTCTAAACATATAAGTCAAATTAGAGCTAAGGCCAACCAGAGAGTAGGAATTATTTTTAGCAGTTTCTCTAGTAGAGATGCAGTCCTCTTAACTAAACTTTTTGTGACGTATGTTAGACCAATTTTGGAATACTGTACCCAGATATGGTCACCTAGTTTGCTTAAAGACATTGACACTGTGGAGGGAGTACAGCGTGCATTTACAAAACGACTGTATGGCCTTGAAAATTTTACTTACAAAGAAAGACTTAAACGTTGCAACCTACAATCATTGGAAATGAGAAGGTTAATGTATGATTTATATTTGATGCATAGTATAGTGTATAATGCCTTTGATTGTTCTTTTGATGATTATTTTATTCGCCTGACGCAGGGACAAGGGGCCATAATAGTTTGTCTATTAGACCTAAGCGATATAAAAAGTCTAGAGCAAGTCATTTCTTTTTCTATAGAATTTGCAATGTTTGGAACTGTTTACCGGACAGTATTGTTACCTGTTCTTCTCTGAGCACATTTAAGTCGAAATTGTTAAAGCTTGAAGCTCAGCTGCACAAGTTTATGCGGGGGCGTGCATTACAAGGACAGTAGTCCTTTGCATGCCATAATTTATTTGGTTTCACGCAATGTGTGTACTTTCATAAACTAAATAACTTTAATTTTGTTGTTCTCAGTCGCATTTTATTTAAATATCTAATAGCGTACAAACCCGGGTTGCCAACCTTGCGTCACTGTGTGTATATATACGCTCATGCCTTTGTATGAGTTTATATATAATTGTCTACTAATCCTGTCACGACGTAGCCGCTTACATGCATCAGCATCGCCGTGGCAGATGTAATACCTGTTGTATGTGGACGCGGCATTGGGGTTGCGCGGCCGCGGGGCAAATCACGTCTACGTAATAAAAGATAATGTACTAACAAGGCGTGATTTACTCGGGATTAAAAAAAATATTATGACATATATTATACGCCAATGTGAGCCTCGTTGTAGGGCAGTATCATGTTATATTAAGCGCTTGCAACTTGTTTTTCTTAATTTACAACCTCAACACCACTCATATGCATTTTACAAGCTAGTTTCTTCCGTGTTTGTACAACATGCCTCAGCGTACTCGTATATATGTACTGTGCATTCGACGAAGGAGCATTTTTGCTTCTTGTAAAATTTATATAATTAGAAATTTTTAAGTAGTGGAGTCAATAAAAAATTAAATCAGTTCTGGAACGTTCCATACTTTAACTGACAATGTCATCACTAAGGCTTTGGAATTAGAATAGTTTTCCGTTTTTAATCATGAAGACTCCTTGCATTGCATACATACATTATTGCTTTTCAGATTGCGGTTGGCTATTATAGTTACGTAGCGTGTTTTGAAAGAACGACTTTTTAATTGTACATAGTATAATTTTAAATTGTTTTGGCTTATTGCAGGATATGCCGTAACCTGGCTGAATCTACGATTTGCCCTACACTGCCTGTCCATTCAGCCTAACTTCCTGCTGCCGCCTAACTTTTGGCTATGGACCATATTAAGCTACAGTTTTGTTGAGACCAGTTTCCTGCTTCGCTTATTTGATTTGATCTGCCTGCATGTCTCCTCCAAGCTGATTGGCCCGGTTTGGAAACCTTTGGAAGTGAGCATTTACCTTTACATTTATCATTGGGGAGCTCGGAGAGCCCCCCATAATATGAGATATAAAGGCCACTTTGCGGATTTGGAAAAGTGCTAATTAGGCATAACTGATTAACGGTAAGGAATTAAGAGCTAAAATCTCCAGACCGACAGCTTTCGAGTGATACCAAACTTGCCCGGAAAAATGAACTTTGAAAAATCGATTTTCCTCTTATTTGTATATATATAAAGTAACAAAAATGCTCCGCACAAAAGGGGATAATATGTGTGTTGGGCCTATGTCTGTCGTTTAAACGGTTGAGAAAGCAAGTATATAAATCCGACACAGCAAGTTTGCGTGGGTGGTTCTATGGCGAAAGTTGTTCAGTTCGATGCGGGCCTTAATTTGACTCGAAATTTGACCACTTTTGAAAATTTTAATTTTTGACCCAAAATCGCCTAAGTCCCCACCCCACCCACCACAGCCCTCTACAGTCACTTTAGGTACGCACTTCTATGACAAAAGTTGCTCAGTTCGATGCGGGCTTTCATTTGGTACCAAATTTGACCACTTTAGAAAATTTTAATTGTTGACCCAAAATCGCCTAAGTCCCCACCCCACCCCACCACAGGCCTCTACAGCCACTTTAGGTACGCACTTTTATGACAAAAGTTGCTCCGTTCGATGCGGGCTTTCATTTGGTACCAAATTTGACCACTTTTGAAAATTTTAATTTTTGACCCAAAATCGCCTAAGTCCCCACCCCACCCCACCACAGGCCTCTACAGCCACTTTAGGTACGCACTTCTATGACAAAAGTTGCTCCGTTCGATGCGGGCTTTCATTTGGTACCAAATTTGACCACTTTAGAAAATTTTAATTGTTGACCCAAAATCGCCTAAGTCCCCACCCCACCCCACCACAGGCCTCTACAGCCACTTTAGGTACGCACTTTTATGACAAAAGTTGCTCCGTTCGATGCGGGCTTTCATTTGGTACCAAATTTGACCACTTTTGAAAATTTTAATTGTTGACCCAAAATCGCCTAAGTCCCCACCCCACCCCACCACAGGCCTCTACAGCCACTTTAGGTACGCACTTCTATGACAAAAGTTGCTCCGTTCGATGCGGGCTTTCATTTGGTACCAAATTTGACCACTTTAGAAAATTTTAATTGTTGACCCAAAATCGCCTAAGTCCCCACCCCACCCCACCACAGGCCTCTACAGCCACTTTAGGTACGCACTTTTATGACAAAAGTTGCTCCGTTCGATGCGGGCTTTCATTTGGTACCAAATTTGACCACTTTTGAAAATTTTAATTTTTGACCCAAAATCGCCTAAGTCCCCACCCCACCCCACCACAGCCCTCTACAGCCACTTTAGGTACGCACTTCTATGACAAAAAGTTGCTCAGTTCGATGCGGGCTTTCATTTGGTACCAAATTTGACCACTTTAGAAAATTTTAATTGTTGACCCAAAATCGCCTAAGTCCCCACCCCACCCCACCACAGGCCTCTACAGCCACTTTAGGTACGCACTTCTATGACAAAAGTTGCTCAGTTCGATGCGGGCTTTCATTTGGTACCAAATTTGACCACTTTAGAAAATTTTAATTGTTGACCCAAAATCGCCTAAGTCCCCACCCCACCCCACCACAGGCCTCTACAGCCACTTTAGGTACGCACTTTTATGACAAAAGTTGCTCCGTTCGATGCGGGCTTTCATTTGGTACCAAATTTGACCACTTTTGAAAATTTTAATTTTTGACCCAAAATCGCCTAAGTCCCCACCCCACCCCACCACAGGCCTCTACAGCCACTTTAGGTACGCACTTCTATGACAAAAGTTGCTCCGTTCGATGCGGGCTTTCATTTGGTACCAAATTTGACCACTTTAGAAAATTTTAATTGTTGACCCAAAAATCGCCTAAGTCCCCACCCGACCCCACCACAGGCCTCTACAGCCACTTTAGGTACGCACTTTTATGACAAAAGTTGCTCCGTTCGATGCGGGCTTTCATTTGGTACCAAATTTGACCACTTTTGAAAATTTTAATTGTTGACCCAAAATCGCCTAAGTCCCCACCCCACCCCACCACAGGCCTCTACAGCCACTTTAGGTACGCACTTCTATGACAAAAGTTGCTCCGTTCGATGCGGGCTTTCATTTGGTACCAAATTTGACCACTTTAGAAAATTTTAATTGTTGACCCAAAATCGCCTAAGTCCCCACCCCACCCCACCACAGGACTATACAGCCACTTTAGGTACGCACTTTTATGACAAAAGTTGCTCCGTTCGATGCGGGCTTTCATTTGGTACCAAATTTGACCACTTTTGAAAATTTTAATTTTTGACCCAAAATCGCCTAAGTCCCCAGTCCACCTCACCACAGCCCTCTACAGCCACTTTAGGTACGCACTTCTATGACAAAAGTTGCTCAGTTCGATGCGGGCTTTCATTTGGTACCAAATTTGAGGGGGGCCACTTTAGAAAATTTTAATTGTTGACCCAAAATCGCCTAAGTCCCCACCCCACCCCACCACAGGCCTCTACAGCCACTTTAGGTACGCAGAACTTCTATGACAAAAGTTGCTCAGTTCGATGCGGGCTTTCATTTGGTACCAAATTTGACCACTTTTGAAAATTTTAATTTTTGACCCAAAATCGCCTAAGTCCCCCCCCCACCCCACCACAGCCCTCTACAGCCACTTTAGGTACGAAAATCTATGACAAAAGTTGCTCTGTTCGATGCTGGCTTTCATTTGGTACCAAATATGACCACTTTTGAAAAGTTTATTTTTGACCCAAAATCACCCAAGTACCCACCCCCACCCAACCACAGCACTCTACAGCCACTTTGAGCATTCAATTCTATGACAAAAGTTGTTCAGCTCACTTAGGGCTTTCATTTGGTACCAAATTTGACCACTTTTGAAAAATTTTATTTTTGACCACTTGACCCCCTACCAGATTTACCCTTCAAACGGCAAAGTGGAGCCAGTCCAGCAAAATGGGTGGGTTGGACGGCAAAACGGACACCGGAAATCAGCTGGGCGCACCAGAAAACCCCTATGGACAAAGTTTTGAGAGTCTATGCACAGTCCTATATGGTGTTCTTGGAAGTCGGTACCGACTTGACCCTCCCGACAGCAAAGTGGAACCAGCCCAGCAATATGGGGTGGGTCCGACGGCAAAACTGCTTACGGGAATCAATTCGCCGTGCCAGAAAACCTTTGTATGAAAGAATTGAGCTTTCTAAGTTGAATACACAGCGAGAAATTTCGATTTTTCATTTTTCGAATTTTCACCATTTTTGACCGGCCACTGTGGTCGCATGGGAAGTGATAGAGAAACGAGACTTAGCTATTTAGTTAGTTCAATATATGTAGTTTCTGAATATAAAAAGAAATCGGCTCCAGCACTTAACGTTCGAGCTGTGCAGGTCACTATTCGCTCTGAGCCGACTTTGCGGCGCCGCTGCGGCGCTGTGGCGCACCTGCGGCGCAAAAAAAGTAGCGATTCTTAAATGGCGCATGGGGTACTACCAGACCCTATACCCCTTTAGGTCCGGCCTCCGCTGCAGATTACGTGAAAGAGGCGGAAAGTCAGGACAATACGACCATTAAATAGGAGAAACCGGAAAAAAACATCGCCGCCATAACCGGTCCGGGGCGCAACTTTTTAACGGAAAGTGATACGGGACTGAAACTTCGCACACATACTAAACTCGATGTGCTCTACAATTTGCGCATGAAATCTGCGCAGGATCTGCGCAGGATTTTGCGCAGCCTCTGCGCAGCTTATTTTACGGTGTCTCCAGGGACTTTTGACACATATTATAGGGGTCGCTGCCGCGACCCCTATGATATATATACAAGTAGGAAAAATGCTCCTTGCAGTCGCATGTAAAATGCAATATGCTATGATGGTCAACATTTAAATATGTCAAGGACAAGATTTAAAACGTCTAATATGAGCCAGCATCTAAATCGGTAAAGGACAAGCTGTAACTGGCTAATATGAGCCGCCACGTTTCTCTTGGGCTCATATTGACGCTCGCTGCCGTGGTTTCAACGGCTTGACATCACGACGACCTCTTACCATCTTGCCTACAGACTCTTTACTTTAATTCTGGGCTTATTCTAGTGGGGGGGGGGGGGGGTGGGGGAGCCCCCCCCATAAACCTTCCCCCCCCCCTTCCCCCCCCAAAAATCGTTACCCCCCCCAAAAAACGCGCCCCCCAAAAAAAAGTGGGTGCCCCTGTTGGTACCAAATTTTGCCCTGAAAAAATGGCTCAGAAGGCCAAATTTTCAAAAATTTTCCGGCTTCGCCGGACATTTTTATTCAGTTTTTGCCCTTTTCAACACTAAATCTGCTTATTTTTGCTATAAAAATCAACTTTTATAGGATATGCCAGAAAAACAGCGCTATTTTAAGCATATTTTTCGAAAAATTTTCCCCCCCCCCCAAAAATTCCTTGTCCCTCGGACCTTTGGGGGGGCCCCCCCAAGAAGCCCCCCCCCAAGAAAAAATCCCTAGAATAAGCCCAGTATATAATTCCCAATCCCAAGTCTGAAAAAATCCTCACCGTCTTGCGTAATGTCATTAGCTTCATATAATGTTTGGTTATAGGTATCCTCTCTGAATTTAGTTTCACTAGCTCAAACACCGTATTTAAGGTATATATGTAAACACTTTAAGCAGCTAAAGTTCTCCCCTTTAAAGTTGAATTAAGTGGCATATACATTTGGTATATACCAGTTTTCTAAATCATAGACACACACTGCAAACTAGATACAAATGCATAAAGCTCCAGTAAACCGGTATTCTTCAAGTCTTCATTACCGGCTTACTGTACACAGCACTTATACAATAAAACAAGAATAAAAATGCTCCGATGGAGCATGAAAAATGCAATATGGGTGACACAGGGTTTTAAGCAGACAGAGGACTAGGTTTTAAAACGTTAATATAACGTTAATGGGAGGGGCAGGTTGTAGATGCCAGGAGGACTATGTTAAAAGCGCACTAATATGGACCAGCTTCGCTGAACAACCCATATTCGCGAAAACTGTCCAGAGTTTCTATCGGCTGCTGCTTGCTGTTGTTATTGGCAGTTCTTCGGAAAATTGTACGATTTTTGTCAGCATGGCCAGCAAGTATAATATTTTGGTCGTGCTCCTTATTATACAACTTAATAATACACGTCATCCATAATGTCAACTGCTTTTCGCATCAACTTAATACAATATTATGTGCAAACACTGCAGAAAAAACACCTTGAACACCTTTCCACCAGAACTGCATTGTTTATTTCGAGTACGTAAGCTTTAATATTTCACAACCGTCCCGCTTGCTTTGAAAGCACAAGAAATTAGATATTACTCGAAAGACATTTGGAGAGGAGCATAAGTGACAGCGAATATGGGTTGTTCAGCGAAGCTGGTCCATATTAGTGCGCTTTTAACATAGTCCTCCTGGCATTTACAACCTGCCCCTCCCATATTAACGTTTTAAAACCTAGTCCTCTGTCTGCTTAAAACCCTGTGTCACCCATATTGCATTTTTCATGCTCCATCGGAGCATTTTTATTCTTGTCCTATTTCATTTTTAAGGTTCTCAGTAAATAGAATGAAACGTTAAAGCTGTGTGAAAGAAACTTTAAAAATTCCGCCAATCATTAATAGTCAACCGAAAGTACAGAACAAAGAAGCTTGAAAAGTTCCAAGTTCTTCCTTTTTCTATTTTGACAGAAATCCAACATCCAGTATCCATGGCTGCAATAGTTTTAGTTACTGTATATAGCATATAGCACTCTACTGCAGCGCAACCAAATGAAAACTTTGCTGTCGGTGAAGGAAAGGTGAAGGTGAAGGAAACTCATACGGCAAGAGTTTCAATGCTCTGCCGCACTTGTGTGCAAAATTTCGGACGATTGCAACTTTCCTGTAGCTAGTTATAGGCCGTGCTGTACTTCAGCATCACTCGACTGCAGCCCAACCAGATGCAAACTTTACTGTCGGTGAAGGAAACTCATACGGCACGATTTTCAATGCTCTGCCGCACTTGTGTGCAAAATTTCGGACGATTGCAACTTACGTGTAGCTAGTTA
>JASAND010001197.1:0-31706 GCA_030248195.1 Trissonchulus latispiculum
TTTAATTACTTGTATATATATATATATTTAATTTAATATTCTTAATATTCTGCATAACTAAAAAATTTTTAATTTGCCAATAGATTTCCCTGAGAAGTCAACTTGCATTCAATCAAATCATTCACCGAGATTCGGTGTAGTAACGTAAATATATACGTAGTTTTTTTGCGTCGAGAATGTGATTGAATAAAGTACGTACTCATACCGATACCATGTATAATTACAGTTTTAGAGCTATATATAGTAAACCTTAACTGTATAACAAGAAAAATTCTCCTAATACATAAATTGCAAATTTCGTTTTCTTGCATTGAATTAATTATGTAAAATACAATTCAAATGTTATTACAACGTTATATTAGCTACAAAAATGCGAAAAATTGAGCGAAAATTGTCCAGAAGCTAAGACAGAAATTTCAATTTTTGTAGTGTCAAAGAGCTGGTTCCGGTTTTTTAAAGCTCGTTCCGGTTCCGGTTTTTTGGAGTTCCGGTCGATCCCTAATAGTTTGTCTATCTAGTTATATACCTAATTGCTGAGGTCTATTGCATTGCAAAAATGGCGCAAGCATGGCAAAAAACACTCGCCTCCTTGAATTTCCATGCATAAAAATGATTTTTGACCCTCCCCTTCAAAACAAACCAACGCATTCCCACATGTTAGTTTGTCTTGGGTCACCGCTTCTCGTTTTATCATCAGATTTCCATGGTTGACAAAGTTTCCACTTTCCAGCAGGAACGGAAAGGATCTGGCGGAGAGTTTATTACTGAAGAATTTTTTGCAGATGAAGACTTGGTACAATTTCCTTCTGATTATGATGGTAGGTAAAGCGATGTTGCTATGCATTATGTAGTATATAGATATTACATACAGATGTACGTAATGATTCAGGGTATATATTTTTTTGGGATTTTCCCGGGCTGGATACTTCCCGATGGGGATGGGGCTCGGATGTCATAAATTTTCGGGGGGGGGAAGAAAATTTTCTGAGGTGTAAATGTAGCAGGTACGCGGGGGTCTGGGACCATAGTCCCCAGAATCTGGAAAATTTTTGTGAATTGCAATAGAAGTCATAATGAAAACGGTTAAAAAGAGTAGTCATCAAATCTCATTAATAAGGATAGGATTGTGTTATATTACATTCCTTTAAAAATTCGCTTGGCGGTGGCTGGGGGCGGCAGCCCCCAGCTAAAAGCCAGACCTTTTTTAGAATATGGCAAGATTATGGCAAGATTTAGAAAATTTAGCCGTGTATTTCGATGTGCAAATAAGTTTTTCCTGAGTTAATAAAATTCGCGCCTTTATAAATTCGCGAAAACTTTATAAAATTTCCCACGACAAGCCAAATTCCCCTCTCTGGCCCTTCCCTGCCTACGCCCCAAGAGGGCTCATCCAAAATGAGGGTAATTTTGGGGAAATCATTTCAAGTTTAGCTAAACTTATTAAAACGTTTTGTTACATTTAGTTTCTAAAATTTCTCAACTTCAGGGGGCACCGCCTCCCAGACCCCCGCGTAGCCTAATGACCATTCTGAAATCTTGTCACTTGTGCTACAGCAACACGAAACTCTTTGTTGAAATTTATTGCCGTCACCCTCCTCCCCTAGCGCAATTGTTTGGCGAAAGCAAGTCATTTTCGGCTCTATCTCCTTTTTTCAAAATCCCGGGTGAGCCCCTGTATGTTTACGGGTTAAAACTGCTAAAAATGATTCATTTTAAGCTAAAATAGCGAAAATTTTTACAAATGCGGCGAGTCTTGTAGTTCGCGTTTACAAAATTTTTGAAGATTTCGGGTAACGGTAGAAGTTGGCAAATTTTTGGGTATGGTCGGGGGAAGGTAGGAATTTATGGGCGGCGCCCCTCCCACTAAAAATAAGCCAGCATCGGTAGATTACCAGACAATGCTTAGAGGGAGGTTGTTAAAAATAGGAATGGGTACCCTATATTTTTCATGTCCGGATATCTGCATGTTCGACACCGAAGTTCAAGAAAATTTTTCAATTTTATAGTTGATTTAAATTCTTCTGACAACTTTTCGGCGAGCTGAGGCAAGCCATCACACAATATACATATAAGCAAAGGAAGTATATATATATATATATATATATATATATATATATATATATATATATATATGTATGTATGTATGTATGCGTATATGGGTAGGATCAGAGGGCCGAAAAACGCCATTTTTAGAGACTTTTAGGCCATTTCAAGTGAAAGTGGGACGTAGAAACTTTTCGCCAAAACAGGTGATTAAATGCAAAGCTTGGGCCTATCTCTTGATTGCTACAGAGCGAAATTAAAAATCCTCGTTACTTTGTGCGCATTGGCCGAAATATTCAAATCAAATAAACCAAACCGATCTTGCTGCTAGCAACCGATCTTGCTGCTAGCCTGAGAAAAAAGTTCATCACAACCGATTATAAACATAACATATTATATATGCATGTATGTATGTATGATTGTATGTATGTGTGTATAATATATATATGATTGTATGTGGTTTAACTGTGATTTGTATGTTTTCATAGCTTATATTCATTCGTTTTCTTATAGATGGAATGGATTGTGATTTTGTTCCTGAAGGTCAGTCTGCACTAAAAAACTACTTGGAAAGTGACGATTTTGAAACTGAACTGGGCTCGCCGGCTGTCAACTTGGATAGCGGGATGGCAGGTGCGAGTACCGAAGATTTCTCTGATATTTCAGGCCATTGCATTGTTGATGTTACCGGTGAGTTTTATTTGCATTAAAGTATTTTCTTAAAAGACCAAAAACGTGTTGTATTGTTTGTACCCTTGGTGCTCCTTATTTATATGCGTATAAAACACGAACAAAATTGCTCCCATGGAGCATGAAAAACGCAGTATGAGTAAGCTGAGGTTTTAAACGGGCATAATCAGTCTGCCTATTGTTTCTATTTCTGAATCTGAAATCCGGCAGTTTTGTTGCGGCCCGTTACGTACTGCGTGCTTAGCAAATTTTTGTCGTTTACGTCGATTCCGAAAATTTGAAAATAAACTCGTCAAAAATTGACTGGTGGCAATTTCTTAAAAAATTTTAAGAGTGGAGTGTTGCCTTAATTTCCTTATTTTAGGGGTCGACAAAGCCGGTCGTCCATTGATTGTAGTCTATGCTTACCGTCTTCCTTCCAACAAAACTTTCGACCATCAGAAATTTTTCAGGTTTTTTTGCGCATAAATTTTGTCTTTGTTATTTTTTGCATTCGTTATTTTTAATATTTATAATGTCTTCTATGTATACAGGTGTGGTCTATGTGTACGATTGAATTTTCTGATGACTGTGGTTAAATAAAACTTTTTATCTAATAACAATTCTACCGACAACTTAAAACTTGTACTTTTTGATGGTTATAGATATTTAACCCATACGCTGGATCAATTTGTTGACCAGGATTATACTATTATTTATTTCCATTATGGACTCAGAAGTTACAATAAACCACCCATCAGTTGGCTTGTACAGGTGTACAAAGCTTTGGACAGGCGGTATGTTAATCCAGTATGTTATTGTTGTAGCAATTTGAATGGAATATAGTGCTAGCTGAAGATGCCAAAAATAACTAACATTTGAATTGAGATCTTAAAGTTTCCAGTCAAACGTTTTCTAACTGGTATAGCATAAGCACCTGACTAGCTAACTTAGGATGCTGAAGAACTTATTGCTTGCTTACTCGCACTTTGTTTTGAGGTTCGAGCATTTGCTTGAATTTAAATGGAAATCTTGCAAAGCCAACTGAATCCTGTTTTGTAGTGTTCCAACTTTTTCTTACTATTTTGCTTGTTATTTAATAATGTTAAGGAACATTGTATATACTTTATACAACGTCTTTCATCATCATTGTATGTAAGCATGTAAAATATAGACGTTGCTGTCGGCATCATTGTTATATATCTTATTGCAGGTACAAGAAGAATTTGAAGGCTTTATATTTGGTGCATCCTACAAGATTTATTAAAATTGTCTGGGGCGTATTTAAACCGTTTATAAGGTACATATACTGCATTCTGTGTTCGTTGTCTTGATAGTCCACTTCTTCTTCTTCTTCTATTCCGGGCCGATCGTGCATGGTCTTCAGCAATGTGGAGAATCGCCAAACCAGCACACGTCTTCGCAGGTTGTGACCAGGACATCCGGAAAGACCAGGATATTGAAACCGGGACCAACCGCTCGGCAGCATAATTTAAGGAATGGCTGATTCGCCACAGCAGACAACCCTCAAATCCAGCACACGTCTAGGCCAAATCATCCGGAAAGACCAGGATAGATTCAGCTCGGCAGCATAATTTAAGGATTCAGAATTTGAGTCATGCCCCCGGGAGTTGGAACCCATTAGTGCCGTTGGCCAAACGGCTGCCAGGGGACACCTGTGGGGATCTCCATTTGATGGGGCCTATGTCCATCGGATTTCCCACAGAGGTGGTTCCAAGCACCCCATAGTCCACTTCATCGATCTAAGCGGAAAGAATTTTATTGCTCCATTGCTTTTGCTTTGAAATTATTCCAAATAGTTCTAGTTTGGTCAGTCATCCCTGCTGGTTATTTTCAGACCATGAAAGTCTTATTCATAGCTATGGAGGTTCTTATAAATCTGTAATTACTTCTGGAGCAAATGCTCGCCGTAATTTTTATTATAAATTTTTATTTTGATACAATTTTATTGCAGTGCTAAGTTTCCGCGCAAGCTCAATTATGTGAACTTTCTGGATGATTTGAAGGATCTGACTCATTGCGATCAGCTGACAGTCCCTCCTGAAATTGCTGAGTGAGTTGTTCCAGTGCTTTCCGGTTTGCTTTGTTTTTTGGAATTAGCAATTCTTCACTGCTGTTTTTCGCGAAACTGTGGTATATTTGCTGATGTTCGTTCTGTATAGTTCTTTCTTGGAAAATTTCTGCGAACTTTTATGCATCCTTCAATATCTTTTGGAAAATGTTGGAAAAACTACCAATCTCAGCTTCCAGAATCGTCTTTCTGAGCGGTTAAAAGATTGCCGGAAAAACCTTTTTCTGGTTTTTTTACATTTTTCTATTTTTTCCTTTTTTCGGTCACCCCAAAATGCTAAATGTGTGCTAAAATGCTAAATGTGCTAAAAGTTGCGTTATATATTTCATGTTTCTGCATGCATAAAAGCAGTTTTGATGATATTTAATAGCCTCTCCTCTATAGTCAAGAGTACATAATAGATAAGAGTGTCACAGCCGTTAGAGTGCAGAGCATGTACCTTAAGCAGACAGCCTGCCAGCTCTCCTGTTCGGACTAAGGCTGCGGCCTTAGTGACTGTAGGCAGGAGTTTTTCATTATTTCTTTATAGTTCATTAATTCAGTTTTTAATTTTGAAATGCATCAGTTTTTGATAGTTTCTTCATGTTCTGATTTTATAAATTAACTTTCAGAACGTGTTTCGAATATTTTTTCGTTTTTTCCGATGCTTAGAAAAAACACAAATACAGTTTGGTCAGATTTAGCATAAACCCCACCTGCTATGACTCACGGAAAAAGTTGTAAATAGTGCAAAATCGCCGGAAAAGTCCAGAAACCTTTATATTCCGCTGTAATAATCGTTAAAATAACAGTTGGAATATTTTTCCATTTTTTCTAATCCTTTTTTCCGCGCCCATCCCTACAATGTCGACATTGGGCCAATAGAGTGCATTGGCCACTGGCTTGTAATTGTGTCAGCCATACACGTTCTTTGCTTGCAGAATTTGTTTTCCTTGTTTTACTACGAGACTAAAAGTAACTTTGAGTTGCTATAACAAAACTCAAGAAGTGCTGCTTCAAATAATTACGTAGCATTTTTTCGAATAAACAGCACTGATATGTGGACATACTCTGTAGTGCTGTGGTCGTTGCTTCATAATGATCAGAAGGTTCCTAGTTACTATTGTATAGCGTTAGTTATAATTTAAAAAATGGGTGCAATGTTTTTATTTTGTTTAGGCACGATGCACAGCTCAAAGCCCTTTCAAAGTCTACCAGCTGGATTAGACAGCCATTGCTTGCTGAGCCTCTGCCCACTCAACAGTTTGGAGTTTCCCTTAAACAGTAAGTTATCCTTCTTTCTTAAATAGCTTTCTCAGTATCCTTTTCTAACCTTATTTGGAAAAATTACTTGTGGATGCAATATGATTAGTATTATTATCTTAGCATTGATTACGAGTCCTGCTCTTTCTGTATTTAGTTAATTCGTTAATTGGAGACTGATTTCACCAAGCTTGTATTCTAGCATTCTTGCTCACAATCCTGGGTCACAAGTTCCTCCAATTGTAGAAGATACAGTACAATTTCTTCGACACAACGGTATTTCTAAAATTAATTATAATTTAAATTTAACGGATTTAATTTGAATTATTTAACACCACTGTGGAGACTATCATTGGTTGCCATTCCCTTATTTTTATACTTGACTTATAGTTTGATAATAGTAAAGACGATCGTTCAGTTTTTTGATTGATTTTTAGGGCTGCTGGTAGAAGGAATATTTCGAAGATCGGTTGGCGTTGCTGAAGTTAAGGCGGCCCAGTTGAGAATAAATAGAGGTTAGGATGGGTTTAATTGAATGTCCGTTTTTGCTTTCTATGTTGGGCTAAAGGAGGACTACGCTTAATACCAAATTCGTACCAGTCACATAGAATAAGAGTGTTAAACTCTTACACCACCGGATGCTACATACGTAAGCGTCGTTGGCTCACCCTAGTGCCCGAGTTAGCATACCTAACATAATCAAGCTAGGGCATCCTAGGTGCGTTAATTCGATACCTCACCTTTACCCTGTTTTCTAGGAGAGAAGATTCATTTCACATCAGAAAAGAACGGAGTGCATTTGGCGGCTGTGCTGCTGAAAACCTTCCTTCGTGAACTCTCAACTCCACTAATTCCATTTGAATTGTTTGAGGATGTGATGTCATTCAGGAGTAAGTAATTTACAGTATTTGTGAATGTGTAGATTGGGCTTGTGAATGTGAACTGCGTAATTATACCCTCAAAAGTGTAGTGTCTGTTCCATCTGTAATTTAATTTTTTATTTGGACATTTCCCTTGGAAACTCCTTCCACCTGTAATCTTGGACTTGCCGCGGGGCGGGACCCTCCTCTTTCTCAAAACATTTGCTGAACTATGCCTACTTTTAACAGTTTTTGGAATATGGGATTGCCATTTTGTCCAATAAAAAAGTCCTGTTTAGGCATTTTTATTGCTATGTATTGTAGGTCAATCCCAGGATCAGAAGATCTCAATTGCTCGACAGATCATATCAAAATTACCGAGTGACAATAGAGTTCTCCTGCAGTATTTGCTGAAATTTCTGTCTGAGGTGAGACACATACACAGTCACAAAGGTATTACCAAGAGTACATAATGATAGGAGTGAGACAACAGGCAGGCTCTCTGTTATCAGGGCAAAAACAATAAAACTGCTATGCGCGCCATCGGTTGACCCACTCTCCCGCTACGTTGAAATTAGCAGGGTCTCCAATTTGGGGAGAGGGTATAATCATGTATGTTTAATATATACGTAGATGTACAAAATATACTAAGCGAGTGAGCGACCCCGTTGGAACTATGTACCCATATAGTGGCGGTGTGAGAGGTGGGCTCAGCCAATTCGCGCATAGCGATAACAGAGAGTCTCTTGTCTCACTCTTATCATTATGTCCGCTTGTTATTACGAAGAGTATGTTCGTTCGAAGCAAAGTTTTTGTTGTAGTGAGCATAGCTTTTGTAGCCGTCTACCTTTTGTTTGCAGATTTTGCTGTCCCAACTTTATCCCATCCTTGTTACTGTCTTTGCTTAAATTTACCCAATGTCTACTGTTGATGTGTTGACTTGTTTTTATAGGTGATGGAAAAAAGCGAAGCTAATCGTATGAATGCCAACAACTTGGCTGTGGTGTTTGGCCCAAACCTGGCATGGCCGGACGGACAGCAGACATCATTGAACCACATTAATAATTTGAACGGCTTTACCTATTTCATTCTTTCACATCAGGACTCCATTTTTCAGTAGCGCTTTCTTACTTGAGTGCTCATGTTGTAATTATCATCATAATGTTTCCGTTTGTAATCATGTCCGCGTAACATAGTAACATGTAAATCGTGCAACAATTCTTTGTTTAAAGCTTACGTAATTTTTTGTATATAAATGTACGTACTTATCTAATTAAAGCCCTTATCTTCTTAGTTTTAAGACCAGGCTGTCCTAAAACGTTTTAAATAATTTATCTGTCATGGCGTGCCATCTGTTTATGAAAGCGATGATTTCTACGTTGTTACAACCTTTTTCTATGTAAACTGATACTTCATAATGGTAGTGTTCGTTTGCCAGGCTGACTATTTCTTAACTTTTGTCAGCTGCAAGTATTGCAAAGACGACAGTTTTAACTTAACTTGTTCCTATAATTGGTTACTTCAATCCTGAAATAACTTATCACGTTAGGACTGCTGAACAATCCAGCGTGCTATGTAATTTTATTGATATGATGCAGGTGCACGTGAAGTGCAGAATACAATTTTGCCATGTATATAATATATATTTGTGAAATCTGCTGTTATCAAGAGTGCACAATAAATAACTGTAAAAATCTCTTGCATTACTTGTACTTGGTATGCTCGGTGCGTTAACCTGGGACGTTAGCCGATATTCCTGGGCCCAACTCTGTACTAAATATACATGCTTTCACATAAAAGCATGCCGGCTCCCTGATTCACTAATTTGCCTAACACTTACGGTATTCAGTTTGTTTGCTATTTTTTCAATCAATTATAACTAAAATTAGGGTATATAATGCAATTAAAAATAATTCCACAACTTTGTAGCATTTTATGCATGTCTTCAGTGCCAAAATGGCATACATCGGGCGGGGGGTGGGGGGAGTTAATGCACCGAACATACCTGCATATATAGCCTGCTTAGTATGTAGAGTGTAAGAGTTTCTTACTTTTATATACTATGCACTCTTGATATTATTAAAGTTAAATGTAAAGCTTGTGCTGTACCTTTGTCACTTGACATGCAACATTGTTTTGCAAAATCCAATCCCAGCTTCTATGTGATTACTGTGTTCGCTTTCTATTGTGATCAGTCATGTTAGAAATGTTTAAGCTTTTCTGTCAATTGTTGAATAATAATGCTATTTATTTTAAATAAAACAGCTTGAGCTATACGTACATGAGGTTAGTTTGTATTTTTCCGGTCAGTGAATGCTAATATTCAAGCTTGTCCTTATCAGTTTATACTGTCTACGTGTTTCAAACTGTACAAGCATATCGTAAAAATCTTCGGCCTTATTCTTTAGTCCTTTACTTGTGGGTTGTGAAGTCGTTTTCCGCCTGCTTGTCTGTTGTTAACTTGTGATGTGACGACTTCTAGCCACGTGCTTGGAAGCTGATGTCACAATATTTCATAAAACATCTAAATGAGTGACCACTCTCCAGTTTTCGATTAGAAAGCTTTCTCGTCTGTTGCTGACGCAGACCTCTATCTCGCCTATATCTGGTTAGGGGAAGGGAAGGGAAGGCATAAGTCAATTTTTTGGACAGACAACAGTAACTATTTGTTTCCTTCTGCTTGGTTGCCTACAAACGCAAATGTAAAAGATAAGACAGGTGCGCAATGGAGTGCGAACGAATGGTAAGGAAGTGCAAGGTAGCGCCGACAAGTAATACTCCCAAGCCAATGTCGCTAAATCATCCAGAAGAGCTGCCTTCCTTTCCTGAAAGATTAAGCAAAGTGAGAAATCATGTACGTCTATATAAATTTCACTTTCGTTCATGCAATAAGGGCACTGATTCTTGATGGATGTACCGGTTGTTCTCTTTCGCCTACTTTTAAGTGTTCGAAGGTTTGGGGATGGAGGAAGCAAGCAGCTAGCAGGACTTTACAATTTAATTTATAATTAAAGACTCGTAGTTTAAAGGAATTTTTAGGAAGTGTTTGGGTGGGTGTAGTCATCCGTGCGTATCGGTAAAGTGCTGCTTACTACCCTGAATCAAAAAAATATTCTAAGCATAAAAAAGCCATCTGATGCCATTATAATCCGCTTCTTCGCTTTTTCAGAAAAAATTGTCGAAATTATAGCACATCTTTGTAGTTTTAGCTTGCGTGCTAATTTTCTTAATCAGGATTTTCCAGCTTTGTTTGTACAACTCTTCTAGTGTTCTGCATTTTATAGTCTTTTCACCAAACTTGAGAAGTCCCAGAACTCTACACTTGTTAGCGTATGCTTCCAGTAGGTATTTTTCCTAAATGTTCGTATTAGCAACAGAACTAAAGAACGTGTCTAAAGGTAGAGGTGCACACACACTACAGGTCCTATCTATTCTATTATTAGCGCGACTTTTGTGAGCTAATGGTGGGTATTAGAGCCAACGCCATCCAGACTTGGCACTTAACTATCAGATCAAAATTTTAAACTGTTTCTGTATATATGCATATTTTATAGGAATTGTTTTTTATTTAGGTCGAACTCAAGATGTTGAAACTACAAAGCATAGATTGGCAGATAGGAGTAATTGCTGGAAATGGTTCATCAAATTCACACTCAGTCTCTGGTTCTAGTACAAGCCCGTTTGTGGAATTGACATTCACTATCACGGACGAAGCGAAATCTGAGAAAATAATTCATGCACAGTTGTCGCTCTCGCAGTTTTACGAACTGATGGCGAGCTTGAAAAGAACTCTGTCCGTAGAAAAATAACTTTGTTTTTGCTATTAAAATTTTTTGTATTGTGTCAAATTAGGATTTTAGCTGTCTGTCCATCTCAAAGCCAAACCATGCCGATTGTGCCGCGATGGCCGAGTGGCAAGGTGTTCAACTAAAAATGTTACGGTTGAAGGTTCGAACCCCCGCTGCCATAAGGCTTTCACAAATCCCCTTGAGCAAGGGACTAAGAACATATCTGTTCGCCGAGGGCTCCAGCCAACCCAGCTGTCTATGCTTAAATGGTCGGTAAATGGGTATCACTGCGATGGGAAGGTAACAGGAGTCTGTGTTCTGGCGTAATGCTTTATGAAGGGCTGGCTGAAGGGCCCCCCTTCCACAGATGTAGTCAACATAGTTTTTCGAATATGCGTTTCGTGGTCGTAATATAAGCAAGAGTATAATATAATTACTGACAGTGTGACAACAATTACATTCTCAGGAGGACCTTTTCAAGAAAGGGCAGATTAGGGGTTAAATTAACTCGATTCTTTTCATTGGAGTTAAAAAAGGGTAAGTTAAGGTTTGAGTGGAGTTAAAAGATTGATTGAGATACGGGATCTGTCCAGAGCGTGCATGAAGACAAGTGGCGAAAACAAAACTTAGTTTTACAAGTTGCATTCTAACAACATAGTGGATAAAGCGGGCTGAATGTTCCCGAGGGATAAGGAACGTAATTACACACTTGTTTGTACCCTTCGCAGATTATATTGCTATTTGCTTTCCTTGTAACATCTCAATTAAAATTAAAACCAGTCATTGCTCCATAAGTCCGAATAAAATACAGTTTCAAAAGCTTTTCCTATACTGTTTCTGTGAAACCGTGAGTGGGTATTTGCCAGAGATTACCCCTCACCATGCAAAATTCCTAAAACTTGACTAATGGAAGCTGAAATTTGGCCCACGCTGAGTTCAAACTTCAAATATAACAAAATTTTTCGATTTCGCGATATTCGATATTTATCAATTCGCAAGGTGGGCCAAGGAAAACCGAAAACTTTTTTGTCGTAAATTTGGTGAAAAGTTGCATGTAAGCCGGGTTTTCTGGGTCGCTGAACACAAATCTGAAGTTCGTTTTTGGATTCAGCTTTTTGTTTGCTCAGCATAAGCTTACAACTAGAACAACTTAACCAATAACCAACTTATATGAAACTAACGAAAATTGAAAACGGACTTCAGGTTCGTGCTCAGCGACCCAGAAAATCCTTATAGGCAACTTTTCGGCAAAATTGGCGACAAAATATTTTTCGGTTTTTTGGTCCCCTCTTGCGAATCAAAAAATCTAATTTCGCGAAATAGAAATATTTTTAGATATTAGAACTCAGCGTGGTCAAAAACATACCTATACAAATTTCAGCTCAATTGGTCAAGTTTTATGAATTTTTAATGGTGGGGGGTAATCTGGAAAAGATACCCGTGAGTTAAGCTCATGATATTCAGATGCCCTGTTTTAGCTAATGTGCCATACTGGCTTTATACCTTTACTGGCCAATAACCGACGACTTGGTTTGGGGGCCACATTTTCTATTCGTGATCTTTGTGTCTCCGCTTTTTGAATACATTATTCAAAACGACCGCGGAGAGTAAGATCACACAGGCCTCATGTAGTGCCTTACCGGTGTATGAGCCCGTAGCAATTAATTCTACTCTACTCTACCCTTTCGTGAAAAGGCCTCAGTAATCAGGCTGTAGACGTCATATGCACAATAACTGACCTTCCGACAGGCGACAACTGAGTACCCAGTACCCATCCTTTCCCTATCAAAGCACTTCCCAGACTGGATGGGTAAGTGGTTGGTTCAATTACGAAAGTTGTTCAGCTCGCATATCTAAAATCAGTATTACCTCCTCCATGAGGATCACTTCCTCCAACATATCGAAACAGCAGTAGTACCAAGATGAGAAACCATTTTCGCAACCAGAACATAGTAATCCGTATTTCTAAAATGTAAACATAATTTAAACATTTGTGATATGGTGTTTTAAGTGGTACTGATAAAGATATAGTTTAATTAAATATCACGTTAACCCTGAGATGGAGTTGTTATCTCCATCAAATTATCATCTGGAGGCACTCTGGTTCAAAGTAGTCCCTACCAAGATGTTTATAATACCAAGAGTAAGACACTCAGCTCTGGGTGTCTTCATTGCCGAGAATTGCATTGCCGAGAATGCACATTGCCGAGAAAGGCATTGCCGAGAATTGCATTGCCGAGAAAGGTCAATGATCATTTCTTGCATTGCCGAGAACGTCAAAGAATCATAAATTGCATTGCCGAGAAAGGCATTGCCGAGAATTGCATTGCTGAGAAAGTGTCTTTATGAAACCTGCTTTATTTATGCTGCAGATGTATCACACTCATTAAGGCTAGATGACTATTTTGAACAAGCTTCCTGCAAGTTTTAATACAAAATTTGCCGATTATTCATTTAAAATTAATTTATTTCAACAGTAGTATAGTGTACCCGTTTCGAGCAGCGCTCCCGGAGTCAATGACCTTGAAAGTTTAATGTCCCCTGAGGTTTGTCTTTCGAAGTTTTCCTGCAAGCCCATCTGTTCTCCCCAGGGTTTTGTTTTCTACCTTCTCTTTACAGTTTTAAGAAGACCGTATGTCGGCCCTAGGGCATAATTTTTTATTCTACCACTCGACTTTATTTAACAAAAGCAAGAATGTGAACTTCCAGGTTTTCATTTGTTCTTCACTAAAGACTGGTTACTCACATGAGAGGTAAGTACATATTTTCATTGTTTAAACTTAGTAAGAGCTTTTTAATCAACATTTCCGTCCCTCTGTGTTCTTCCCCCGGGGCTTGGGACCCGGCGTCGGCCCATTACCGGACTCCTACCTAGCTAAGCTAACTGCGTACCTACCTAACCTAATCTACCTAAGCTACCTACGTATCTAAACTACTTACTTACTATGTACACTACTAAGCCCGGTCCATCACCATCTAATGTTTTTGTGTTTTTATGTATTATTCTTTTTTAATTTTTATCTATATACAACAAATATGTACACTATATACAGTTAGCCCTGAAGAGGGCTGTTGGGATAAAATAAGTACAACAAACATATTAAATATCTAATGGGGCCGTACTCACCCCGTCTGCTAGCACTTTCCTTTTGGGATAGACATAACCTAGGGCGTCCTTAGTTTGATGATACTGGACTGTTTTATTTTCTGGATGTAGGAATCCCCGATTTCCCCCAGATTTTGTGTTACCCGTTTCCAGAACTTGTTTGAAATCTTCTGGGTCATACTTATTTAGGGCCTTGCTTACCCCTTTATGGGAGACTTTATTCGTCTTTCCCCAAGCTAGATAGTTTTACTACAAAGTGCAATAATCCCATCCCCAGTCCATTCTTCTTTAAATAACCCAGGTATTCTTTTTTTGGGAAGGGTCTAGGACAAAGAAATCCTTGAGAGCCGTTTGCCACCTACTTTCATTTCGAATGGGGACACAATCACTTAAATTTTTGGAGGAGCAGGCAAAATACAGGGAGTCGGTGTCCATTTGACACAATTGAAAAGTTTCGGGCCACAAATTGGGTTTAAGGCAGTCATAGTAAAATTGGAGCATCCTAAGGTTGGCGTATTGGTAAACGAAGAACCCCACTAATTCCGGAAGACGGTAGACAATTTTGGACTTTGCCGATTGTACTTCGTAGACCCCATTCCCCAGATCGTCTAACCTTCAGAATCTCCACCCATTCACTTCTCTGCTGGCTCCTGACCTTTGACAATATTTTACATCTTGGTGCTTTTCTAAGTTTGTAATTGTCCGACCATAGTAAGAATTCCCTAGAAGTTTGAACATTTCCCCTTTGAGTGCTAGATCCGGGTCGGAATCGGCTGCTGATCGGTGGTAAGTCACCTCATTTCCCAATTCTTTGAAACAAGCCTTAGGTTTGAACTCAATGGCTTGGTAAATCTTTGTAATTTTGAGACCGTGTTTTAAATACCACTTAATTAGAGGAGTAGCCAAAAGAATTTTCTTTCCAAAATAGCTTCCAATTAGACCCCTTCTAGGCTGGTTCATAAGATCATTCAATTCACAAAAAGTTTTCATGTGATCCCCAATGTCTTCCTTAGTAATTTCTACATTTTTGAAAATAGGGGTCATCTCCGCAAAATGTTCTTTCTTATCCTCAGGAACCTCAATATCTACCTCAACTAATCCAAAGAGTCTATTGGCTTGAATTTGGGTGACTAACTGTGCAAAAGTAAGGACCGATCTTTTTTTAGGGAGATTGAAGTGTTCCTCCATAAACTCTTGCATATCCGGGGAATCTTTTAGGTCTTTATCAAACTCGCATTCCCACTTTTCAAGTAAATCGAAACCGCCATCCTTAATTGACTGGGAGACTCTTTCTGTTCTTTCCCTTCTTTTAGTTCTATCTTCTGGGTCCTGATTCCTATCCAATTGGCAGCCGTGCCCGTGGAAATAGCACCCATGAAATTGTAGGACTAGATTCTTTTCGGAGACCCACCCATCCACTTTAGATTTTCCTATTCTTTTTTGTCCCCCATTGTAAGCATGCTCAACTCGAACCCCCATTGACTTTGCCATATACTCCAGCCACATTGCTTCTTTTCTACCCCGTTGTAGCCATCTTTTGAATTTCCCATCTTCAGTGGGCTTCCATTCGGCGTACAGACCAGTGGGCATTTCTTGCATTGTGCACCAGAGGTATAGGGCATTGGCGTCGAAACCGAAAATTTGAGCAACTTTGAACCCATTTGTAATTTCGGTGACCCCGGCTTCATGATATCTGTGGAATACCAAGCTAAGCCCTCCCACTATGTTATCCTTAATTAATTTATGCCAATGTTTTGTAAACTTATTAACAAGGGGAACGATCGTATGTTTTGGAATTTTATTTATCATATGTTTATATGCTAGCCCAGGTAGAGAAATTGCCCCACTTTTAAACATGTCAATCCCCATAGTTTTCCAAAATTCTACCATCTTTTCGGTAGCTTGAAGGAACGGCCCTACATCCAAATTATTGTACCAAATTAGTTGTTCTCGTATTGTTTTAAATTTGTATTTTCTCCATGCTGCTACAACGGCTATAAAGTCCTCATCTGAAATTTCTTGTTGTTTAAGGGTTGAGTAGTACAAGTCACGGTGGGGGAATCCTTGGTTTAAAAATTCAATGGAAGTGAAGGCTTCATACGGGAAGGCACCTTTTTGATCCTCAATTTTGAATCCCTTTAGCCACTTTTTGTAGGAGGTCCCAGCGGCAAGGTAATTTGTAATATCAAGGAAGTACAATTTTGGGGTAGAGAGGGCCATGTAGTTGTTATTCTTTTTGACTACATACTTAATTTCTTGGCCATTTAGGAGTAAATTTTTGATTAAACAAGATTTTATAAGGTTCATATCAAATTTTCCTGAGTTGAATCCTAGAGTTGGAACTGCCTTAAGCCATTCCTCGAAGTCGGCTAGAAGTTTTTCGTGTTCAGCTAGACCAGAAAGGGTGGGCTCATAGATTTCCCTAAGAAGTTCATATGCCCTGTCGGCTATCTTTTCCATGTAGTCCTTCATTCGGACCACTAGGTCATAGGGATCTCCAGTGGTGATAATACAATTTGGAGTTTCGTAGCCTGGTTTTCGGGTTTCCGGGTTTTCGATTCATTTGCTGAGGCTCGGATGGATGCTGAAAATTACATGAGACCCTTCCCAAAAAAGAATACCTGGGTTATTTAAAGAAGAATGGACTGGGGATGGGATTATTGCACTTTGTAGTAAAACTATCTAGCTTGGGCAAAGACGAATAAAGTCTCCCATAAAGGGGTAAGCAAGGCCCTAAATAAGTATGACCCAGAAGATTTCAAACAAGTTCTGGAAACGGGTAACACAAAATCTGGGGGAAATCGGGGATTCCTACATCCAGAAAATAAAACAGTCCAGTATCATCAAACTAAGGACGCCCTAGGTTATGTCTATCCCAAAAGGAAAGTGCTAGCAGACGGGGTGAGTACGGCCCCATTAGATATTTAATATGTTTGTTGTACTTATTTTATCCCAACAGCCCTCTTCAGGGCTAACTGTATATAGTGTACATATTTGTTGTATATAGATAAAAATTAAAAAAGAATAATACATAAAAACACAAAAACATTAGATGGTGATGGACCGGGCTTAGTAGTGTACATAGTAAGTAAGTAGTTTAGATACGTAGATAGCTTAGGTAGATTAGGTTAGGTAGGTAC
Source organism: Trissonchulus latispiculum (assembly GCA_030248195.1). Classification (NCBI taxonomy): domain Eukaryota; kingdom Metazoa; phylum Nematoda; class Enoplea; order Enoplida; family Ironidae; genus Trissonchulus; species Trissonchulus latispiculum. Next base: position 16,941 of record JASAND010001197.1, read on the forward strand.
GCAGTTAGCTTAGGTAGGTAGGAGTCCGGTAATGGGCCGACGCCGGGTCCCAAGCCCCGGGGGAAGAACACAGAGGGACGGAAATGTTGATTAAAAGGCTCTTACTAAGTTTAAACAATGAAAATATGTACTTACCTCTCATGTGAGTAACCAGTCTTTAGTGAAGAACAAATGAAGACCTGAAAGTCCACATTCTTGCTTTTGTTAAATAAAGTCGAGTGGTAGAATAAAAAATTATGCCCTAGGGCCGACATACGGTCTTCTTAAAACTGTAAAGAGAAGGTAGAAAACAAAACCCTGGGGAGAACAGATGGGCTTGCAGGAAAACTTCGAAAGACAAACCTCAGGGGACATTAAACTTTCAAGGTCATTGACTCCGGGAGCGCTGCTCGAAACGGGTACACTATACTACTTTCAACATTCCGTTAAGCATTTGTAGACACGTCCGTTTCCAAAATGCAACAAATTCTACAAGCGATTAATTGCAATGTAAGCAGTTTTTCGTACGTAAATAATCTCTTGCGCCGCCCCCCCCCAGCCCTAACTTTCGATTTTTTTACCATAAAATTTTGTATGGGTGCATATATACTAGACGATAAATTGAAAAATTTTAAAATTTTAAAATTAAAAAAATTAAAAATTTTAATTGGTTGGTAGGGAGACCAAGGGCATCAAAAACTTCGGTACAAGCGAAAGCTGCAACCTTATACAGAGCTAACGGAAAGCTGATTTCAGATTCGTGGTCAGCGCTTCACAAAACACCTGTATGCAAGTTTTCACCAGAACCTGGAAGAAAAATTTTTATCTACTTGGTATTCCCTTACCAACTTAAAATTTAAAATTTTTAATTTTTTAATTTGAAAATATTAAAATTTTTGAATTCATCGCCTCCAGCATGCACCCATACAAAATTTTATGGTAAAAAATCGAAAGTTAGGGCTGGGGGGAGGCGCAGAAGATCTATTTATGTACGAAAAACTGTGTTGCAATTAATCGCTTGTAGACTTTGTTGCATTTTGTAAACGGACGTGTCTACAAATACTTAACGGAATCTTGAAATAAATTAATTTTAAATGAATAATCGGCAAATTTTGTCTTTAGATTTTTTGCCATAAAATTTTGTATGGGTGCATGCTGGAGGCGATGAATTTAAAAATTTTAATATTTTCAAATTAAAAAATTAAAAATTTTAAATTTTAAGTTGGTAAGGGAATATCAAGTAGATAGAAATTTTTCTTCCAGGTTCTGCTGAAAACTTGCATACAGGTGTTTTGTGAAGCGCTGACCACGAATCTGAAATCAGTTTTTCGATTCAGCCTTCCGTTAGCTCTGTATAAGCTTGCAGCTTTCGCTTGTATCTAAGTTTTTGATGCCCTTGGTCTCCCTACCAACAAATTAAAATTTTTAATTTTTTTAATTTAAAAATTTTAAAATTTTTCAATTTATCGTCTAGTATGCACCCATACAAAATTTTATGGTTAAAAATATCGAAAGTTAGGGCTGGAGGGGGCGGCGCAAGAGATTATTTACGTACGAAAAACTGCTTACATTGCAATTAATCGCTTGTAGAATTTGTTCCATTTTGTAAACGGACGTGTCTACAAATACTTTTTTTTCGTACGCCCCACTCCAGTTGGATGTGCACCTGTTAGGAGTAGTGTCAGCCACGATAATTTTAAATTTTGACTATAGGGGAAGGGTGATTGGCTGACACCAAATAATTGTCTTCACAATTACCCGAGGCGTTTACCAAGGCTGGAGATTTGTCCATCACCGTCTATGTGATGAACGCACCTCGGCAGCTCCACCCGAAGGCGGCCGCCCCTTAACTCTCGGACAATTAATTGACATAGGCGGGAAGGGGGGATTGCTAAAGTCCGGTGCCAGCAGCCCCGTTTGAAAACAAAACATTGTAATTTTGAGGGATCCTTAGGATCCAAAGTCTCATGTTTGCGGCCGATTGATGCAGATGGTACATTCTCCCAATCTGATCAGCCTTGTGTGTTGCGTTGAGCTGTACAGCCGTGACTTGGTAAATGTTTAAACAAGTTTTAATAAGACAGAGACCCGGGGGGACCTTTTTCACCCCCCAAGCCTTGTCTGTAATAAAAATAAATTAAACTAACATACTTTTTGTTTTTGCTTACCACTCGCCTGGTAACCCCTGGCGAGCGAGGGGGGCTCCTGGATGGGTGTTGTTGCGTTGTGGGAATTGCAGTTGTTGATGCTGCTGTTGTCGTTGTTAATGTTGTCGTTGTTGTTGTTGTTGTTGTTGTAGTTGTTGTAGCAGTCAATATTTCTTCTTCTTGTGTAGGGGGAAGGCTGCAAATCCTTCGAAAAAAGTATTTAGCTGCAGATATATGCAGCCTTCCCCTTCCAGTACTTGATCAAATCCCCCGTCAGATCTTTTCGAACTCATATTTACAAATACTTAATGGAGTGTTGAAATAAATTAATTTTAAATGAATAATCGGCAAATTTTGTCTTAAAACTTGCAGGAAGCTTGTTCAAAATAGTTAGCCTTATCTAGCAAAATCTAGCCTTTATGAGTGTGATACATCTGCAGCATAAATAAAGCAGGTTTCATAAAGACACTTTCTCAGCAATGCAATTCTCGGCAATGCCTTTCTCGGCAATGCCTTTCTGGGCAATGTGCATTCTCGGCAATGCAATTCTCGGCAATGAATGTTACCCACTCAGCTCTTCCTAATAGAATAAGCTTGCGAGATGCTCGACACATTAAGGCCGAAATCTCGGGGGGGCTTCTCAGCGTGTAAACATACAACGCTGACATTTTTAAAAACGGGCGTTTTCGGCAAATTAAATACTATAACTTGAGCTAGGAAAATCGTACAGCAATAATTTTTATATCATTATGTTGCGTAGAATGAGATCTTTTTAACGATATAAAAATTATCTAGTTCGGGTCGGAAATTCTCGTACAAATACAGCAACAACGCAAGGTATTTTAAAGAAAAGATGAAATTCCTGGAATTTTCGTGGAAAGGATGTTTTATTGCCAGTTTTGTAAGAGACTGCCTGAACCGAACTACATAATTTTTATATCGTTACCAAAAACATCTCGCTCTACGCAAAAAATTATTGCTGTACGATTTTCCTAGCTCAAGTTATAGTATTTAATTTGTCGAAAACACCCGTTTTTAAAAATGTCAGCGTTGTATGTTTACACGCTGAGAAGCCCCCCCCCCGAGATTTCGGCCTTAATGTGTCGAGCATCTCGCAAGCTTATTCTATTAGGAAGAGCTGAGTGTCTTACTCTTGGTATTATACACTCTTGTCCCTACTAATTCCACTGAGAGTGCCCCTCAGCCCGGTAGGAGGTGCTCGATAGTCTCGATATGCTTATGGTTAAATCATTTCCTTTGCCCCCTCCGTCCGTATGGCTTTTATATGTATACCAAACTTGATAACTTTTTATATGACAATTGACTTTTCTTAGGGCTTTGATTTGACACCAGATTTGACCATTTTTGAAAACTGTTGTTTCTGACCACCTGACTCTTTACCCCCGGAACCGGCACAGAAAGATGGGCGAGTCAAGTAACAAAACAGATGTCAGCAATGTGCTCATGGTAGCCGATGCCGCCTACAGACAAAATTTTGAGCTGCTATAGTTATAATGGTGTTGGTTGGTATATCCGGAAGTGTGTTCCGTCTGAACCCTCTGGACGGCAAGGTGGAGTCAGTCCGGCATGATAGGGGCCAACCGATAATATGAGCTATGGAACGGAAACCGATTCTACATTCCAGAATGGAGGATTGTATGGAAGAATTGAGCTTTCCAACGTGATTGCAAAAGGAGAAATTTTTTGATTATTCATTTTTCGTATTTGACCGGCCACTGTGAAAGAGAACTGGCAGAAAACGGGACTTAGCTATTTAGTTAGTTTGATACATGAAAAAGAAACCTAACTCAGCTCTTAACATTCGAGCTGTGCAGGGACCAAAACTGGCCACTTTTCACTCTTAAGGCAGAGACCCGCGTTGACGCCTCAGATTGTAACATGCCGTTTTAACCGTTTAGAATTAATTGTAACATATTCATGCCCACGAATGCATGTAGACTGTGCGTGTGCGGTGCGTCTACTTGAACCAGAGGAACAATGAATGCAACATTAGCCGACATTGCGGCGACGTTGTGGCGCACCTGCTGCGCAAAAAAGGAGCGATTCGTAACTAGCGTATGAGTTCTAGTGATGTGGATCGGATCGGCGGATCGGATCGGACCGACCGATCCGGGGTCGGATCGGATCGGATCGGATCGACAAATTTTCGGATCGGATCGGCCGGATCGGATCGGCTTCATTTTTCCGGATCGCCGATCCGGCAAATGAGGCAAAATTTGGAAGTTCGTACCATTACAAAATTTCTTCCAAGAAATTATGAAAATTTTTCATCTGAATTTTGTTCAATTGTTAAATTTTCGTTGTTAATGTGAATTTTTTGATGTTAACGTTTTGCTTTACTTTCTTTCTCTGGATAAATATATAATTTTTTGTCTGCATACGTAAAAACGACCCAATGGAATGGCTCTCTAATATTTTCTGCTAATTAATTTTTGCACAGTCTGCTTCGCTTTTTAAATTCAGTGACACTGACTGCTGAGAGTGTGCTTATTCTGTTATAATTTCTATTCAAATTAATTAACTACATACTAGCAAGAGTACATAATACCAAGAGTACATAATACATAAGAGTGTGACAAGCGTCACACTCTATGTAATCAGCTCGAGAGCCATGCTCTGCGCGCTAACGGCCCACCCCCCCCCCCGCAATTGCGTACCAAATGTGACCTATCATTTTTCAATGTCGAATGATAGGTCACATTTGCGGGGGGGTCCCAATAAATGGAATATTGCAGCAGCGAGTGAACATACGCAATTGCGTACTAGGTACTGATTTGCGGGGGGGGGGGGTCCACTAGGTACGCAATTGCGGGGGGGGGGGGTGGGCCGTTAGCGCGCAGAGCATGGCTCTCGAGCTGATTACATAGAGTGTGACGCTTGTCACACTCTTATGTATTATGTACTCTTGATAATACTAAGAGTATGCCACTAGGCATACTCTATGTTATCAGAGCAAAAACTATGCTCTGCACGCTAACGGCTGACCCCCCCCCCCCGCAAATTAGACCCATCACTTCAAAGAATTTCGTGCGCTATGTTTGTGTTCTAAAGCTCCAAGCAGGCACAAAATTCACGCACGCACTGCTTGTGTTTTCGAGCTTAAGCACATAAACATAGAGCGAGTAAGCGTACCCCCGTTTCGACCAGGTACTGATTTGCGGGGGGGGGTCACTAGGGTCTGATTTGCGGGGGGGGGTGGGCCGTTAGCGTGCAGAGCATAGTTTTTGCTCTGATAACATAGAGCTTGCCTAGTGGCATACTCTTATTATTATGTACTCTTGATACTAGGAAACGTTGCCTAGAATTTATTTCAAAGCTAATTGTGAGCTAGAGCCAATACCTGAAGGTGTACCAATTTCTTGGAATTCAGTATTCATAGATGGGGAAGTATTTCTGAACTTGGATTAATTCATTTATTGATTGATAATTGATAATTGATTAATTAACTTGGATTGAGAATTAAAGAAATTAAAAATCCGGAAATCTTGAAAAACCAGAAACTCCAAACATTAGGTGCTAATTGGTTGCAAAGGTTGATGACGGATAAGTTGTAGGATGACGTGGGGGAGAATGGGTAGGTGGACAAAAACACAGGCAGATCCCTCGGTGAGAAGGAAAAAGTAGACCCCTAATCGATTTTTACCAAAATTTGCTAATTTTTTAGCAAATTTTAACGATTTTTCAAAAAATTCTTAAAAATCGGTAAAAATTTTCACTTTTAACTTATTTGTCCAAAAATTTCTGTGTATATAGACCTTTTTAAAATTTTTGAAATTTTTCAAGGATAGGTAAACCCAGAGTCGGGGAAGACACCTCCCACAGAATTGGACCCCGTGTTAATATATCTATGTTAATGCATGGTTGTAAGAGCAAAATTATTTACGCCGTGGAACCAGCTCTACATATTTGATCACGAAAATAAAATTTTCAATTTGCATAAATTTTGGCAAATCATTGAATATTTTGGATCTCTTTAACTTTACCCCCCCCCCCCCCCAACAAAAGTTGGTCAACTTCAAAGGCTTATTGTAAGAGATCAACATAACTTTAGAGCATGATTTATACATCGTTGGAATGCTCGAGATGTGCTCTAGTTAATGTTGTAGTTTGCTCTAGCTTGCTACTATTAAAACAACCAAAAATTGCAAAAAACGGTAACTTTGAAGGTTATTAAGCTTAACTTTTTATTACAGCAAGCTACAGCAAGCTACTGCTTTACACGATTACAACTCGGGCATTCCAACGATGCTCTAAAGGTCTGTTGATCTCTTGCAATAAGCCTTTGAAGTTGACCAACTTTTATTTGGGAGGGAGAATAAAGTTAAAGAGATCCAATAATTTAGAGTTTTCGTGAATAAAACCCGGGATTCCGAATTTTACCTGATTTTAAATGTTTCCTGATTTCCTTTCCGAAAGATTTTGAAATTATATACATTGCCAATAAATATATAAAACTATAAATGTATGCTTAAGCTTCTAATAAATGACCAACGTTTGTACGCATATTTTTGGTCTTACCCCTAGTTTCTTCAACTTTTCTTCTCCTCTTCCTCCTCACTAGATATTGAACTCACAAGCAAAGGAAATTGTTGTTTTTAAAGGTAACTACACAGTATTCTGCAGTTGAAGTTTCTGATACGGATTTTCAGAATTATTCAACAAGATTCCGATGATTTGATTCCAAAGTTTGATCAAAACTTTTGCAAAATTATGGGAAATGGGAAGGTATAGCAATTTAAGTGTCTACAATTGAAAATTAAAATTAGGGTCGGATCGGATCGGTCCGATCCGGGGGTGGATCGGATCGGATCGGATCGCCGGGCAATTGGCGGATCGGATCGGTAGGTGATTTTGGCTGCCGATCCGATCCGATCCACATCACTAATGAGTTCTTTACTACCAGATCTATACTCCTTCACGTACGTCCTCCGCTGCAGATTACGTGAAAGCGGCGGAATTTCAGGACAATACCATGCCACCATTAAATAAGAGAAACCGGAAAAAAAGATCGCCGCCATAAGCGGTCCGGTGTCGTGAAGTATTCATCCATCCTATAAGGTGAAATATTTCCCCTTTGGAGCAATATATAAGGTGAAAAAATACTCGCAACGTTCTAACCCCTAGTGATACGAGGACGAAAATTCACACACATACTCAACTCGATGTGCTCTACAATTTGCGCATGAAATCTGTGCAGGATTTTGCGCAGCTTATTTTACATTCACCGGATTGCACCTTGCACCAATGAGGGTTAGCTCGGTGTTAAGCTAACCTCAAGGTGAACTTGGAGTTAACCTGATAATTCTCAGTTAACCAACTCAGGTTAAGTTAACCTCGAGGTTACGAACTAACTTGGTCTTTAGCGACCGAAACATAAATCCTGATTCCTATCGGGATTAACTGGGGACCACCTCAATTTGCTTTCTTTTTTCGGAAAAGTTCGTCACTGGGATTTTCGCACTTTCGTTTTGAATGTTCCTCCCGAGATTCGATTCACTACTTCAGTCATAGCCTTGAGCTCAGAGTTGAGATTTAAGACTTAGCTTGGAGCTAACCTTGACAGATGATGATTGGATACATTGACTAAAGAAAGGAATCTAACTGGTTAAAGGTAAAGTAACTGTGATCTGATGTTTAGCGTTTCTTATTCTTGACAAGACCTAAGTTGGTGCAACGGTCTAACTTTAACCCTAAGCTAGGTATACCCTAAGCTATAGCTCAGCTGCAGAATAGCTAGCATCGAGTTAGCTCGGTGTTAAGATAGCACCGAGCTTAGTCCGATTTGGTGTAATCGAGCGATTGTCTACATGGACCTTTGACCCATAACCTAACTTGTTCCTTTCACATACATAAGGGAACACTGCTGCGACAGTATGACACCATTCGCCTGTAAGATGCTAACAACAGCCACAATCGCGGGGGTTAACACTGTTAACCAACTGTTTATATGCGTTTGAACTAAAACGAATCTAACTGGATATTCTCCTATATTATGTCAAAATTACTTATATAAAGTGACCCCTCCACCGAGATCTCGGGTACGGAGGAGGGGGTGGGCTCAGCTTAGCGTGTTTATATGCGATTGAACTGAAATGCAACGCTAAGCTGAGCCCACCTCCTCATCCGCTCCCGAATCCCGAGATCTCAGGGGGCCACCTTATACACGTAATTTTGACATAGGGTATGCAATTAGCCAATCAGATTAGTTTTAGTTCAAACGCATATAAACACACATGGGAAACAGTGTTAACCGTGACCCCCCACCCATCCTCCCGGAGGGCCTTAATGTTCGGAGTATCTTACAGGCAATTACACTGACTAGGAAGGGTATGGTGTTATACTCTTACTCTTGACGAAAAACTTACTACATTAGTAAATTTATTTTCATAAAATTTCACCACTTTACAAGCAACGGTTCAGCAGTTTTCTCAACAGCATGATAACCAGTATAAAGTGTTTCTAATGCTTTTTTTGTGTCAATTCCTCCGAGCCAATCCATCAAGACCTGCCGAAATGCATTGTTATCTTCAGGCTGGACCACAGGCAAGGACAAATACATTTCTTCGACTTTCTCCAGCAAGCGGTGCTGAGCTTCCCTAGAATCCAACCTAACCTGTCCACCTCCGTTCAAGCAACCTGAAATTGGAAATGGCCGGAAATTAACAAAATACAAAAATCTCCTGAGGGACAGGAATTACGAATAGCATAGCTAAATAATTTCATAAAATAAAGCTAAACTTTAATATCAAACTACTTACGGTGCAATAAATAACAATATCTCTGCTACAATATATATTTGAATTCAAACCTGAAGGGCAGGCCATGACTTCAACGTAATGATATTTGATTTTCCGTTTCTTCATTCGCTGAAGTAGCAATTGTATATTTCTAAAACCGTATGCCTTAGCTACCCGAAATGAATTGTCCTGACCAGTATCGGTAGCATCCAAAGTCAGTTCCAGAAAATCCTTATTCCTAAACAACAGACCTGAAACTTAGTAGTAAAGCTTTTTGCAGTAAATATATAATCTTCAGTTTTAAATACAATTTCACTAAGCTGGCAGTGGAATAAGAAACACGCCAAAATCCAACTAAAATAGACGCTATAAAAGCGCAAAGGACATAATTTTCGCATTTCTCTACGAAATTCGAATTTAGTGCATTCTGCCCTAGGTCGAAATTTTCTGAATATTTGTGCTGCCCACATGCCATCCAATCTGTCATGAACGGGGCTCTAACACGGCCTTGGACATTGAATTTTCTAAAGAATTATTCATCTAAGTAAATCAAGGGTCTAATAATGCAAATAAAGCTGGACCAATTTTATGCTAGCTTCTAGGAGCTAGTGACAACTGGAGTGTTTGTAAAGAGGCATCCCAATGGCAGACATAATTCTGGGAATTTTCAGCGATTACTGAATACCACTACACAAATTCGTCCATTATATAAATATGACGTAAAACAGAAGTCATTTGAAAAGGGTATCGTACTGTCTGATAGGAGCGTTGTTACCCTAAGAACTGCAAAATTTACTCTTCCGCCTTGGAAGACGAAATTACTTTTCTCGACCATTAAAATAACAAGTCAAGCCGAGATTAAGAACTCTGATCTGAGTAATTAATCATTTCCAACAGGACGAAAGTGACGTAGCTGACGTAGCACAAAAACCATAAAATTAACTATACAGAAAGTGTATTCGTAAATGCAAAATATATACTTCAATGCAATAAATGGCAGTGCTTCCTTTTCCTCATGAGAATTTTGACTGTACAGTTTTCTGGCAATGTATCTGAAAATGAAGTCTGCATAGCCACCGGAGCCACCGCCATAATGCGATGTGACTTGACTGGAACTTAAAGACAGGCCATCCGGAATTCTAAAACATAAAATCAGCCACTGTGTTACAAAATACTTGACTTTGACTTTACCAGTGTCAGTAAAACAGCAACATGATTCAAAGCACATCCTCGATACACAGATGACGTTTTGATGTAATGTTTGTGTCCATACATTAATATAGGGTCGGGTCCTGGAGAGGTTGTCCCCAAAAAATTTTGAGGGGGCTTGTACCTTGAACGAAAATTTTCTGGGGGGCTTGTAGCGCAAGAATAAATTTGTAGAATGTTTCGAAAAATTAACGCTAATTTTATTAAAATTTGCAGTTTTCTAACAAAATTTGCAAACAATCTTCAATTTTTGGAAAAAAGTTCAAAATTTTGCCCAATTTTCCCGAGAAATTACAAATGTTAGCTAAAAATTCCGGCGAAGCCGGACATTTTTTGAGATTTTACTGTAAAAACTAATTTTTTCCGGCTATTTTTGGTTACGCCTTGGCAATTTTTTCGTTACCCCATGTCCCCGACGGCGATAGGGCTTGTACCTTGTCCGGGTTGGGGGGGGGGGCTTGGACCCCCCCAAACCTCCCCGTGTTAATCTATGGTTATGTCACCATTCGGATGAATGGAATAAAACCCGAATAATGGAAAAGAACAAATGTAAAAATAAAAGAAACAGAGAGAAAAAAATGTGAAGGTTCAGAAATAAAATTAATGTTACTCAAATCGTATTGTTATATTACTATATACAAGAGTACATAATGTATAAGAGTGTGACAAGCGCCACACTCTATGCAGTCAGAGCCAAAACTATGCTATGTTCGCTATCGGCTTACCCCATCCCCAAATTGACCCCCTCTCACACCGCCCCTATATGGGTCCAAACGGGGGTCGCTCACTCGCTCTATGTTTATGTGCTTAAGCTCGAAAGCACAAGCTGTGCGTAAGCGTAATTTGTGTCTGTTTCGAACTTTAGAACACAAACATAGCGGGTAAATTTACTTTGTTGACTGGGGTCCAATTTGGGGAGGGGGTAAGCCGTTAGCGAACAGAGCATAGTTTTTGCTCTAATAGCAGAGAGCTTGCCAGCTGTCACACTCTTATATTATGTACTCTTGCTATATATAACTTCTCACAATTATCCAATCAATTACAGCAACGAAACCTCGTTGTAATAAACAAACTAGTAATCTAACAACTAACCACAACGTACACACGCACTTAAAGCAGATTTCGTCGCTTGAACTCGGAAGACCGTCGAAATCTGTCAATGTGATCTGATCACTCTCAAGCCAAGATTCCAGCTCAGCTACAAATGACAATTATATTACAGACTAAAAATTATTTATTGCAAACCAAAAATGCAAAACGGTGCAAACAATATAATTAAAACCGTAAAGTAAGAACAATACAAATGAAGAGTCTTCACAGTACATGCATAGATATAAAATTAATCACTATTTTGTACCTGTACTAATTACACAATCAATATCAGGTATGGATGTGCCAGGAACATAAAAATCTGACCTGCTGGCTTCCAATTTTTTGTCAAAGCATGGCATCACCGTGGCATGAAAAATTTTCGAGGACGGAATCTCTGCAAATAAACAATAATGTGATACACTAAGCTTTGAAGTCCTGGTAAAGTTTTAGCAAAGTAATTTTCAAAATGTTACAACTTGCCTAGTAGAATAATTATGGTAACATTGCAGAAAATGTAACATTAGATTACTATTTTCTAGGGATCGACCGGAATTCCGGTTCCGGTTCCGGTACTTTTTGGTTCCGGTTCCGGTTTTTGAAAACGTACCGGAACCGGAACCAATTTTGGCCTATTATAACAAGTAAAATTTTATTAAAATTTTGAAAGTTTTCGCAAAATTTCTTTAAACTTTTTGAAACATTGCCATTCACTAAAGCAAGAATACTATGTTCTCAAAATTTTTTCGCCTGCGGCACTATTTCCTTACTTAAAATGTTTAGAATTAATAATGATAATGTCTAATGTATAATCGTTAATTCATTGTTACATAAATATTAATATACAGAAAAAGTATATACTTAAAAATATAATTCAGAAAATCAGAATAGGTAGCACAAGCCCGCCGATTCCCTTTTGAAATTTAAGTATATACTGATACAAGATATTTACTGCTAAGTTGTATATAATATACTGAAGCCTTGGCGCTGTTTCATCATTAGATGCACTGTTGTCAGTTAAGATTTTATAATTATACGCCAGTTTTAGCTCAGATTTAACTATTTTAATTGTTTAAATCGCATGGAATGTTTTTTGCTGTTTGCTTAGGAATTAATTTAGCGCAGAGTGCAACATAAATAATTATTAAAAAATTGTGGATGGAGCAAATAGCAAGATTTCTATATTTTGAAGAGATGTCATTTAAAATTTAAAAATTCAAATGAAGCAATCCAAAAAGGAGAAATTAAATTTAATTCAACTTTCTTTGAAACGTGTGAAAAATTTTATCCTCATGTTTAATGGATGAAAATTTATCATGTTGAGAACAACGGCAAACACTCTGTAGAAAAGTGGAAAAATTAGCACTTTCGTTATGTAGAAAGCTCCAATAAAAAGTGCATAATTATATATATAACAAGAATAAAAATGCTCCGATGGAGCATGAAAAATGCAATATGGGTGACACTGGGTTTTAAGCAGACAGAGGACTAGGTTTTAAAACGTTAATATGGGAGGGGCAGGTTGTAAATGCCAGGAGGACTAGGTTAAAAGCGCACTAATATGGACCAGCTTCGCTGAACAACCCATATTCGCGGAAATTGTCCAGACAAAAATGCTGGCGGCAATCCTTCAATAACAGTTTAACAATTTGTCGGCACGACTTTGCAGCTATTACTTACTATATACATATAATTGTGTTCGTAATACTTAACATTACATAATTAATACAACTTACAACACAACTTAGTTTAATTAATGCACATAATGATGAGCAAAAAGTTATAAACGCTAATAACTTGAACGCGTTTTATTCTTTTGTACGACAAAAAACTAAATATAAGGAGGCTATACCATCACTGGTTACCGAAAATGGAAACACTGTCGTTAGCGATTTGGATAAAGCTGAACTCTTAAATAGCTATTTTTCTAGTGTTTATACTGTTGATAACGGCAATTGTCCACATTTTAATAACCGCACGCAGTCTGTTATACGTAACCTAGAAATTTCAATTCCCATGATAGTTAAGGAATTGAAGTCTGCTCCCGCTAAGTACTCCTCTGGGCCTGACAATATCCCTCCTATCTTCTACAAGAAACTTAATGCTGTCATTGCTAAACCGCTTGAAATTCTATTTAACAAATCTTTATCAAATGGCGCCTTACCTAGTTCTTGGAAAAATGCGCTTGTAATACCTATTTTTAAGAGGAAGGGCAGTCCTTCCAATCCTGGAACTTATAGACCTATTAGCCTAACCTCAGCTTGTAGCAAGATTCTAGAACGCCTTATAAGGAAACATTTAATGGAATTTCTTTTAGTTAATAATCTCCTCAGCGATTCCCAGCATGGTTTTTTAAGTAAAAAATCCACTTTAACCAATCTTATTGCAACTTTAGCTAAATGGGTGTCAGATAAAAATAGAGGTCTAAATACACATACTGTTTATTTAGATTTTGCTAAAGCGTTCGACACCGTTTGTCATTCCAAGTTGCTGCATAAACTTAGAGGTTATGGTATAACAGGAAATATATTAAATTGGATTGCTGACTTTTTGCGAAATAGGACTCAGAGAGTCAAAATAGGTGGTGCTTTATCTAGCTCTAAACCTGTTCAAAGCGGTGTTCCTCAAGGGACAGTTCTAGGCCCATTACTGTTTTTACTGTACGTGAATGATATGATGGATGTTGTCCGTAATGTGCAAATTAGTCTGTACGCTGATGATGCAAAATTGTCAGTTGCTACAAATGAAAGTTTTTCACAAGTTGCAGAATAACCTGGACAGAATCTGTATTTGGGTTAATAATTGGCAGTTGAAGCTGTCAATTCCAAAGTGTCTGCGGTATTTGTGTAGGGTAAAATACAGATCGAACCAGGTTTCCTATTTTATGCATAACTAACGTTTGGAGAACATAAATATTGTGTCCGATCTTGGAGTGCATCTATCTCTCTGATATGAAAATTTTCCGCTCACTGCCAAAAGATTACCCAGAAAGCTAATCGTGCAATATCATATTTTTAGACGAAATTTTGAGACTAAAGATCCTCATTTTCAAACTAAGTTATTTATGACCTATGTAAGACTCTATATTGGAATATAATTCTCCTATCTGGTCTCCAAGTTTTCTTAAAGATACGTCGATCTTGTTGAAAATGTTCAGAAATGTACTATCAAGTTTCTCTCAGTTTTCAAATATACCGTATGTCACGCGTCTGAACCTTGGAATTAGAATTCCTGTAGAATTGTAGACGTTTGAAATATGATCTTAAGATAGTTTATAAGATATTTACAGGTGTTGTCAAGCTCAGCATTAATGTCAATTTAAGCAGGTTTCTTAAGGGCAGGGTCCAAAATAACTCAGACAAATGGTTTATCCTCCCCTTCTTCTGAGTTTTTTTTCGGTATCCCATAATTTGACTTAAATATTCTAATATTTTTATGTTTCAGTTATATTTTACTCCATTTAAGTGACTAAATTTGTACCCAGCAGACTTTGTCACTAACATTTTTTCGCTTGTTACTGTTCCTTTCTGTAAACTATACGATGCTTCTCAGAAGTAAACCATCTTCTTCTTCTTCTTCATAAT
>JASAND010001199.1:0-96808 GCA_030248195.1 Trissonchulus latispiculum
GTAGTGGTCATTTTGATCAGCTAGGTTTGCCATGTCTGCCAGGTCAATCTGCCATTGTTCATCAATATCGTGGAATACGTAACTAAGGTGGGGATACTTTCGCTTTATTGGCTTGTGGACAGAGTAGGTATACTGCTTGCTGAGCCATTCCTTTACCTGTTCCTGAGGAATACCTGCTGTCTCTGCCAAACTATTTATTCCAGAAAATGCCGAGGGTTGGGTGGGATCGTAGTACAATTTGGTTAAAAGGTCTTCCATTTTAGTTTTGTTAGTGCTTTACTGAAATTTAGACGTTTCGGTTCGCCTTGCTTGTTGTTGTTTGTTGTACGTTTTTGTTTAGTCCTGACTGTTTTAGGTTGCTCGCGTCCCGTTCCAAACTGAAGTCTCTGTCTTACTTTTCGAATGCGCTCTACAGTGTCTGTTATCGAAGGGGTGCCTTTTATTGCTTCCCACCGCTGACGGTTGCCGATAAACTCCCTTGGAACATTGCTTTCCCTCAGAGCCTCGGCGAATAATTCCCAACCTCTAGCAGGAGAAAGTGTTTTGCGATTGCGGACAAAGTCGTGGATTAGGTCGAAGATTCTTGAACCAGCTACTGATTTACCTTTGTACTCTATCTCCCCCTTTTGATTAACTTTGAAATCGGGAATAGACTGGACGAAGTCAATGAGGTTTCTCCCTTTACTTTGGAGAGTTATGGGTAGAGTGGAGACAATGTCGGGAAGGGCGGTTGGTTCTGTAGTGGTTATATCTAACTTATAGGGCTTTTCCTTCAAGAACCGTCTTCTGTAATTAGCCTGTTGGTACTTTTTCAACTTTGTATCGGCAGATTCTTTGCTTTTTAGCTTTTGAACTACATCCTTTTCCAAAACTTCCTGGTGCTGATCGAATTCTTCAGGCTTAACTAAGATAGAATACTCCATTATTTTATAAAGCTGCTTGCAATACCACTGACTATTCCAATTAGAGGGCCTAGGAGAGCAGGAAGAAAGCCACCGTTCTGAACAATAATTTGCTTCTTATCCTTAAGTTTTACCTTCTTGTCCCGGAGAGCTCGCAGAGTATTCACGTGTTTACGCAACGCCCTTTTGTCTGCTTCAGTTAGTTCGACGTTTCCAGACAGTACGTTCTCAATGCAGTCTAGGATTGTTTTGATTAGACCAAGATCACTATTTTCAATGATAGCTTCTCTGACCTTTTTCTTGCAGTTACAAAGATGTATGAGACAGGGAAGATTGCTTTCGAATCGCTTGGCCATTTCGCGTTTTTATTGACTTCAAGACCGTGTATCAACTTCGATTATCGTCTTTATTGATTCGGCGTTTTTATTGATTCGGCGTAACAACTATGAAGTCTTCCTCGCTTTTATTGGTAGGTAGACTCCGGTCCGGTCGAAAATATCCGTTCTAAGGCGGTACTGCTCTGGAGTTTCCTGGTCAAGGTCAATAAGGAGATAGCCGTGGGGACGTGAGGTTGCGTGATTGAAAGATTCCATAAAGTAAGTAGTGTTAGTCGGGAACATTTGTCGGGCGAGGTTCATTGCTGTTAACTTATCTGCTGGGTTTTTCATCAACACAATGTATTGGCAATTTATCCGGTTAGTCCGTTGTTTATCGTAAAATAGGTCCTGGGTGATGTGAATGACGCTGCAAGACCAGTGATGGCATCCTCGAGTGAACAGTCTAACCAGTTTAGAGTCCTTTTTAACTTCATCCATAAGATCGTCAAGAATTAGTAAAATTGGTTCCGTGTTTCCCTTTAGTTGCTCCAGGTCCGGCAAGCCCTCTACAAACTCCGCATCTATTTTTTTCGTACGCCGACTGCCACTCTGTAAAACACCAAATCACTCGTTTCGGGGGAGGTCGTATCAATCTGTGGGCGTTTTCAACTAATTTTGACACGAATGTCGTCTTCCCTGCTTTCGTTGGGGCAGAGACCATGCAGGTAAAGGGGTGCTTGAAGTAGAGAAAGTTACAAGGAATACAAGTCATCGAGATCGGTTTTTGTAAGGTAGATAGGTCCGAGGTAAGCGCTTTCTATGTTTTTATTAATGTCGAGGCAAAGCTGAAAATTGTATACCTCTGAAATGAAGGGACAGTGCTTAGCTGTGGCGGTTACACAACTTCCTATCGAACATTCATAGTAGAGGTCAAGAATTGCACTAAACTTGGGTGGAGTGTAGTAAACCTGTTGGCCTTGTTTGGAGATCCTTATCGTTCCGTCTGTCTGGTAGTCTACGTTAAGCGGTTCATCGCAACTTCTCGTTAGAAGCCAAATATTCAAGAAAACACTGACAGTTAAAGCTAAGGCAATGCAGACAACAATTTTAGTATCCATTCGCTAGTTCGTTGTAATAGTAACTGTAAATGAGCGGGACCTGTTTATATGTGCCATTGGTTGGAAGGATGCACAAAGATTAGGACGACTGGGAGTGACGCAGACGTTTTGTGAAGAGAACTGGAAGTGCTAGGTGTAGGACTGGGTGTTTGTGTGGGCGTACAAGACGTATGACAGAAACTAGTAGTACGACTGGGTGTATGACTGGTAGTATTACTGGGTGTTTGTGTGGGCGTACAAGATGTATGACAGAAACTAGTAGTACGACTGGGTGTATGACTGGTAGTATGTGTGGGCGTACTAGTAGTGTGCTAGAAGTACTGGAGGTAGGGTTTAAAAAAGTATATAAAGGGTGAAAATTTCGATATCGCGTCAGTCTGACTTGATCTGTCGTCGCGAACGGTCGGTTTCAGAAGTGCTCTCTTACGCTATTGCCTATCTTGTAAAGTTCTGTTTGGAGGAAATACAAGCAGTTTATACTAGAAGATCATTAAAATACTCGAAGTCTTATCTAGCAGTATCTGGAAGTGTTTCACAAGGAGTACACGCAGTATACCAGGAAAGCAGGAAGTACTAGGGGTACAAGGAGTACTAGAAGTATTCCAGGAAGGCAGGAAGTACTAGCAGTATACCAGGAAGACAGGGAGTACTAGAGGTACTAGCAGTATACTAGGAGTGCAAGCAGTGCTAGGAGTACAGGAGGTACTGACAGTATAGGGTCCGAAAAACTATATAAAGGGTGAAAATTTCGATATCGCGTCAGTCTGACTTGATCTGTCGTCGCGAACGGTCGGTTTTTGAAAGCTCTCTCTCGATCAATACAAGCAGTTTTGAAAAGTTCATAAAAGCACAAATTATCCTAAAAGTTAATAAAAGCGAGAAAGTTCATATAAACGGAAATTATCTTAAAAGTTAATAAAAGCGCAAAGTTGATACAGGCCGTTTTGAAAAGACATATAAGCGATTATAATAATAAATACACGAAGTGCATTAAAGTACATATAAACGCAAAGTTCATAAAAGCTAGAATACATATATACGATAATTTTTCGAAAGTACATATAAACGGTCAAGTACATATAAACGACAAAGTTAATAAAAGGAGCCTAATTTATAGTCTGGAAACTAGAAGTATTAGAAAGTTTAAGCTAAAGAATTATGTCTGCGATTTCTAAACTTAATGCTGCTATTGAAACGGGATTCTGGAAAGATGACCCCCAGGTGACCAAGTCCCTAAGAGATAAAGCCGTAGAGCTCATGAAAACTGAGTGGGACGGCAAGGAAGCTATTGGTTCAGATGAATTCTGGACGTATGCCCAATCCGTTCCCCAAAACCTCCTCCCTGTTACGACACTTCTGTCCCTTATTGTCCTACTTGCAAGGAGACATTCCCCACCTTGGCCGAGCTTCAAAAGCACAAAGGCGACCCATTCCTCAAAGCCGGTGTTCCATTGCCCAAAATGTGAGAAGTCGTTCACCGAAAAACATAACATGACCCGACATTTCAAAAAATTCCACCCCAATGAAACTCCATCCTACGAATGCCGAAAATGCGGCTTTACATACAGGACATACAAGGGCTACCAGGGACATCTCAGAACTCACCGGGAAGCCCCAAGAATCCAGGATCCCAGAACTCTTAGGCAGACCCACTTCTCCAACCTTCCAACAGAAGACGCACCCAAGTTGACTAGGAGTATTGTAAAGGATCTCCCCGAAGACCTAGCCCAAATCTACAGGGAAAATTGGAGTAGAATTAGGACCCGGTACTTTGTGTCGTCTGGTCTCCAAAATCGTTATAACTTCAGGATGGACAGTGCGTCTCAGATTAAGGACCTGGTCAAAATTATTTTCAAACTTCAGAGATGGCAGTTCAAATTCAATCTCTCTTTCGGGTTCGTTCTTAGGAACATCGAAGACGGGGAACTTAGATACTATTACCCATCCGGAAATAACCGGTATTTTGATGAGCCTATCCACATTTCAAATGAAGGCGATCTGGGAAAAATTTACTATGAGTTGGATCGGGGAGACATTTTAGAGTGGGTTAGGCAGCAGCGACCTAATACAAAGTGGACTGTCCTTCAAATTACAAATGTCTGCTTCTATATTAATAAGTTGATTTCGTACGCTGTGGGCGAAGCCAGGTATCTACCCGATTACGTGAAAAATAACCGAGGGCTCAATGCATTGGTTACTAACTATAATAATGGAAAGCCCTATCAAGATGAAAAGTGTGTATTTAGATGCTTAGCGCTGGCAACGGGTTCGAAATTGAGTAATTTAGAGGAAAAGACAAATGAGCTAATTAATCAATGGATTCAACCTGGAGAAGAATTTAATGGGGTCTGCCTTGAGGATCTAGATGAACTGGAAGAAAAGTTTGATGTTGGTATTACAGTTTACGAACTCGGTCCCACAGTTGAAGAAGCCGATGAGGAACCCGATGACCTTAATGAACTCATAATTCAAAACCACGAAAGGGATCAAGAAATTACCAACGTAGCTGCCAAACTTATTCGGAGACCCCTCGGAAAGCACACTAGGAAAATGGCTATTAATATCTACGAAAATCATTTCTCCTTCATCAAAAATCTTAATAAATTCACTCTTACCTGGCAATGTTCGAACTGCGAGAAACTGTTTCATCATCACAACGATTTCATGAGACACTCCAAGAGTTGCGAGGTGGGCATCAAGCATATCTTCCCTGGTGGAGGAGTTGGGCCTACGAAAACGATACTGCAGAAAATTAGTGATCTGGGAATCCCCGTGCCTGAATGGTACTACCCCTTCAGAATTGCCTACGATTTTGAGTGCATGTTTAAGCCGACTGATAAGAAAAGCGGGCCCAAATTGATTTACGAAAAAGAATTAATCCCTGGTTCAGTATCTGTTGCTTCAAATGTCCCTGGGTACGAGAATCCAAAGTGCCTAATTACGACTGGGGATCCCTACGATCTGGTAGTCCGAATGAAGGAGTACATGGAGGAGATAGCCGACAAAGCGTACGAACGTCTTAGAGAAATTTATGAGCCTACCTTATCCGGTCTAGCTGAGCACGAAAAACTTCTAGCCGAATTCGAAGCATGGTTAAAGGAAGTTCCAACTCTCGGATTCAACTCAGGAAAATTTGATATGAACCTTATAAAGTCTTGTCTAATTACCAACTTACTCCTAAATGGACAGGAAACCAAGTATGTTGTGAAAAAGAATAACAACTATATGGCCCTCTCCACTCCTAAACTGTACTTTCTAGACATTACAAACTATCTAGCAGCTGGTACCTCCTACAAGAAATGGCTTAAAGGTTTTAAAATTGAGGACCAAAAGGGTGCTTTCCCTTATGAAGCTTTCACTTCCCTAGAGTTTTTAGACCAAGGATTCCCCCACCGCGACCTCTATTATTCAACTCTTAAACAACAAGAAATTTCTGACGAGGACTTCACTGCGGTTGTAGCAGCATGGAGGAAAAATAAATTTAAAACTGTAAGGGATCTCCTAATTTGGTACAATAATCTGGATGTAGGGCCCTTCCTTCAAGCAACGGAGAAGATGGTAGAATTCTGGAAGACTATGGGGATTGACATGTTTAAAAGTGGGGCTATTTCCCTCCCTGGCCTGGCTTACAAGCATATGATGAATAAAATTCCAAAACATACCATCCTTCCCCTCTTCAGTAGATTCACCCAAAATTGGCACAAACTCATTAAAGATAACATAGTTGGAGGGCCTAGCTTAGTCTTTCACAGATATCATGAAGCCGGGGTAACCGAAATTACAGATGGGTTCAAAGTTGCACAAATTTTTGGGTTCGACGCCAATGCCTTGTATCTCTGGTGCACAATGCAGGAAATGCCCACGGGTTTGTACGCCGAATGGAAACCCACAGAAGATGGGAAATTCAAAAGATGGCTACAAAAAGGGCGCAAGGAGGCAATGTGGCTGGAGTATATGGCAAAGGAAATGGGAGTTAGGGTTGAGCACGCTTACAATGGGGGCCAAAAGAGGGTAGGAAAATCCAAAGTTGATGGGTGGGTCTCTGAAAAGAACTTAGTCTTACAATTTCATGGGTGCTACTTCCATGGGCATGGCTGCCAATTGGATAGGAACCAGGACCCTGAGGATCGCACTAAGAGAAGGGAAAGAACTGAGCAGGTGTCCCAAGCAATTAAGGATGGGGGTTTCGATCTTCTTGAAAAGTGGGAATGCGAATTTGACCATGACCTAAAAGATTCCCCGGACATGCAAGAGTTTATGGAGGAACACTTCAATCTCCCAAAGAAAAGATCGGTCCTAACTTTTGCACAGCTAGTTACCCAAATTCAAGCTAATAGGTTCTTCGGGTTAGTTGAGGTGGACATTGAGGTACCTGAGGAAAAGAAAGAATACTTTGCTGAGATGACCCCTATTTTCAAAAATGTGGAAATTTCTAGGGAAGACATCGGGGACCATATGAGGGAATTCTGCGAATTCAACGACCTAATGAACCAACCGAGAAGAGGTCTAATTGGAAGTTACTTTGGAAAGAAAATTGTCCTAGCCACTCCCCTAATTAAATGGTATCTAAAACATGGACTGATAATTACGAAAATTCACCAGGCAATTGAGTTCAAACCTAAGGCCTGTTTCAAAGAATTGGGAGATGAGGTTACCTACCATCGTTCTGCAGCTGACTCTGATCCGGATTTAGCACTCAAGGGTGAAATGTTTAAACTTTTGGGAAATTCTTACTATGGCCGAACTATTACAAACTTGGAAAAACACCAGGATGTAAAGTATTGTCAGAGGTCTGGGGCTAGCCGGGAAGTAAATGGATGGAGGTTTAGAAGATAAGATGACCTGGGAAACGGGATATATGAGGTTCAATCGGCTAAGTCAAAAATTGTATACAGGCTTCCGGAATTAGTGGGGTTCTTCGTCTATCAGTACGCCAAACTTAGGATGCTCCAATTCTACTATGACTGCCTAAAACCCAATTTGTGGCCGGAAACTTTCCAACTGTGTCAAATGGACACCGACTCCCTCTATTTTGCCTGCTCTTCCAAAAACTTAAGTGATTGTGTCCCTATTAGAAATGAAAAGCAATGGGATAAGGCCCTCAAGGATTTCTTCGTTCAGGACCCTAGCCAAAAAAGAATACCCGGACTGTTCAAAGAAGAATGGACAGGAGACGGTATTATTGCCCTCTGTAGCAAGACCTATCTGGCATGGGGAAAGACGAATAAAGTCTCCCACAAAGGAGTAAGCAAGGCCTTAAATAGCTATACCCCTGAAGATTTCAAAAGTGTTTTAGAAACGGGAAATACAATGTCTGGAGAAAACAGAGGACTTAGAAGTATAGACAATAAAATAATACAATACTTTCAAACTAAGGACGCCCTTCCCTACCTCTACCCAAAAAGGAAAGTGCTTGCAGACGGGATGAGAACGGCTCCACTGGATATATGATTGTTTGTTTTATCCCAACAGCCCTCTTAAGGGCTAAATGTATATACTGTATATAGGATATGCTGTATGAATGCTTTGTAAAATCACAAAAATTAAAAATATAGAAAACCAAAAACCCAAAAAAATCCGGTAATGGGCCGACGCCGGGTCCCAAGCCCCGGGGGAAGAACGCAGAGGGACGGAGATGAGGAAGCTTGGAGAGGTGTGAATGCTTTTGGAGCTGGGGTATATACTGGGTGTTGTCAAGGTGTGTGGTTGGTAAGGGTAGGAACTGGGTGTAATTCTAGGAGTATGGCAGGAAGTACTGGGGGTATAAACAGTATGTACGACAGAAGTACAGGGGTTACTGGGGGACAGGGGGTATAAGGAGTACTGGGTGTGTAAACTGGAGGTATGACAAGGAGTACTGGGGATATAAACAGGGTGTTGTGAAGGTGTGTGGTTGGTAAGGGTATTTACTGGGAGCAAAGCAAGGGGTGACTACTGGGTGTTGTGAGGGTATTTGATTGGTAAGGGAAGAAACTGGGTGTTTTGGGATTGGGATTGCGGGTCGAAACGGGTACACTATACTACTCACCTTGTGCCGTCATGCGAGTTAGATGTCGCAAGGGGAAAGGCCTGCACCACCCGAAAAGACCGTTCTGAATTCACTTGTGAACAAATTCGTTGCAAACAACCAAAAATGGTAGCTGGTACTAAATACAGAGACTAGTTCGCATTTTCAAAACGGTGTTTTACTCACTAACTGCAGAATAAAGTAGCTCAAATTTTACACAAATGTATTTCGGGATATGTTTAAATTTTTTTGATTTTTCAGTTTTGAGTACTTTATAAATGTTCAAAACTTTTCAAATCAATTTTCAGCTACATGCTTGGCTCAAGTATCTTCCCACCGTGCAATTTATCCCGGAAATTGTAGTTTAAATTTTCTAGAAGCTCTCAACTTACACATCATCTTTATGGCAATTATAAGAACTATCCGTGAGAAATGGGTAAGCATTCTGTCGATTTATTTTCGATTATGTCTGAGGCAAAGTGAGAAACTTTGCCACCGAAAATGCTAATGCCAAAAAGCTGATATCGAACAATGAAAACCATTGAATGGAACTTTCATTCATACAAACCGTTGCTAAGTTAAAACGGGTCCAGCAAGACCGAAGATGTTTCCATTGTGTTCGAGCTTCATTATTTCTGAGAAAGATCAGACCCCTAAACAGTTTAGGCCAATTATTTGAATTATAAACAAGATATTTCACAGACATTAATTCCATTTCATTGCCCACGAGATAACCAGAAGCATCTGTTGTCGATAAAGATCGTCGATCTTACAAAAGCAAGTTAAATGGAAAAAGTTAAAAAAACAACATTTCAACTCATTTCAACAATGCGTGTACTTCTGCCGAACTTGACCCTTTAGGTAGCGGTTGTGGTGCCAGGTAACCAGTGAAACTCACTCAATTTGACTGTGTAATATAATCAAGCTAGACGTGCCAAGTCGGCACAACTTTGCAACCTTGCTGTTTATGAGTTTATGGTTGTTTCTCCGGCTTGGTGATCATTTAGTTATTATCGGACCCTGATGTTCTGATCTAGTAATTTAACATATTAAAATTTATGAATGTTACAGTTTTATTAAACATTTAGAACTCTAACTGAAGCGAAAGGCTAACGTTCTTGACGTCGATTTCCAACTACAGTCATAATTCGAACAGATCAGTTCGGCGGTGAAAAATTAGAGAATCTGTTTGTTTAGCCGTACTCATTTTTGAACTCAAATCAAAGATCACATGTACATTCTGTAAAAAATAGTACACATTTGCAATACCTGTTTGATATCGCACTTTTCGAAGATAGCAGAAACATTTTGACTCATGACCGTTGGGTGGAATTCACTTCACTCAGTCTCATTTTGCTGATTCGCTGGTAACAAGAAAACTTCAATTTCATGCTAATTTGCTGGAGTTTAGAACCGCTAAAAATTGTTTGACTCTTGGTACATAATTATGTAACTTAACAATATTCCATCCAATTCCAATTGCATATTCCACTCGCCTAAAGCACATTAGCATTTGCCTAAGCGTTTTTATTTGGACTTTATGCGAGAAAAAGAAGGTGAAGTATATTTTTTCTTCATGGTCGTCATTTTCTTCAGCATATTGTCGACAGGTTGTACATAAGCCAAAAGTAGTCTGTAAAATACATATGACTTCCGTAGGGAGGTTGCAAATTAAGGAAAACAAGTTTCAACCGGTTAACATATGAGCCAGTCCTAGAATGAGGGTCATATGGGCGTATATGATAATACGAATAATTTGCAGATATATTTTTATATATATATATATATATATATATATATATATATATATATATATAAAGAGTCTGAAAGCTCTCAATTGTTAGCTGCGTGTGCACGCGTGTGCATCGTGCTGCGTGGTGCCATCTTTTAGTTTGAGCCTTAGTATGGGGCAATGTAAAAATTGAGCTTTCACCATGCAAAAATAATTTTAAATTCCAAACAATGTATGCTTTTATTTTAAAAATTCACTCATGAAAGTGATCGTTATTTCAAATGCAAATTTGCGTTGCAAATTAAGGAAAACAAGTTTCAACCGGTTAACATATGAGCCAGTCCTAGAATGAGGGTCATATGGGCGTATATGATAATACGAATAATTTGCAGATATATATATATATATATATATATATATATATATATATATATATATATATATATATATATATATATATATATATATATATATATATAACTGTTATATAAATACGCACTGTATAAACCTGTTCATTTCACATCACCCTCCCGTCATAAGCGATTTTTAGGACAGTTTTAAAATGGAAACTGGTGCCGGGATGAAACTTGGCGAGTATACTAACTTCAAGGCGTACAATTGTTTGCGCAGGATCTGCACTGGATTTTACTCACCGGTTTTCGGGGTGTTTTGCACATCTAAAGCAACCTTTCGCAAAAATGAAAGGCGTATCTAACGTTACTGTATATACCTTCGCATTAGAGTTGGGACCGGTTCCAATTTTCAAAACCGGTTCCGGTTCCGGTTCTAGAGTACCGGTTCCGGTTCCGGTTCCGGTTCCGGTTCTAGCTTCCGGTTCCCGGTTCCAAGTACAAAATTCGTAGTTACATTTTAACATTATTTAATATTGGATGCAGTCCCCCAGCAAGGGTTATACAATCAAAATTATAAAGCAATACTGCAAAACAATTGGAATAGGTAATGCGATAATAACCAACTGGCTTAAACTTTTTTGTTTACCTAGAATTTTGAAGTTTTCGCCTTACCTTGAAGTTGCTCCATTACAAATGCTGTTACTATATGCACAACATACACTAAAACCTGTAAAAAAATTAAAACTTTAGTATGGTCGAGCAAATTGTTTCGATAATTCACGGTGAGATTCTACTGTGCATCTAAATGCAAACAGCGCCTTCTGAATAGAATCTTGTAAACTGCACAACGTTTCAGTAAAACATGCTAAGAATTGAGATATACTGGAGCTTAAATTTTTATTTCTTTAAAAAGAGTACAGTGTCAGAAGCAAATAGTTTCCAAAACATTTAAATGCATTTAAAATATTTAAAAGCTGAAAGCCAAACTGGAAAGAAGAACATATATATTAAAGTTATATTTAACGAGGAAATGTACAGTCGCTTGATTACACAAAATAGCTAGCAGATACTTCTACATGCTGTTCCATTATTTGAACTTTGATTGACTTTCGTCTCCGTTGCCGATAGCTTAAAAATAAGAAAATAAGTACTCAACTTTCGAAGTTTTCTAAAATCTACTATTTTTAAGAAAATGTTGCTTAAATCATGCGTGCTGACAACACCACCTTCCATTTACAAATTTTTTGAGAAGATATCCTCAATTTCCGACTACATCCATTCCATCGAGATCTCATCTTTTCTATGAGGTTAATATTCAAATATGTAAGCTGGTTAAAGTTTTCATTCGGCGATGTATAGTTCACGCCTGAACGAAAGTGCCCGTCTTTCATTAATTACAATTGGAATTTTAGAACAGAGAATTTCAAAAATTTGTTAAAATTAATTTAGAGACATTTTCACAACTGCATTTTGTAATACACACAAAATTACTTAACAAAATTTGAAAAATCAAAAGCATGAAAACAAAAAATTACGAAATTCCTTCCGGAATAAAGGAAGTAGAAATTTTCCCTTACAATACATGTTCCTAATTTTCAAGTATATTTAACATATAATTTTTGTCTTAACAGACGGGATAATGTCACTAGTGTTGATTCAAAGAAACATTTGAAATTTCTCTTAATTCTATGCCTCGGCTTCAGTGAAACCTGAAACGTGCCTCGATCGCCTGAAAAGGGGAAGCGGTGAGTTTGTGTCACCTTCAGTGGAAGCTGAACCTGTCGTTTTCAGTTTAGGGTCCAAATTTATTCTATGGAGTGTCAGCTTCAGTTTCCGTTCCAATAATTGTACCTTCATTTCACGTTTAGTTTGAAACTCTTAATTATTGTCAGTCTCGTCCTGCATACTTCTCCTTCAGGTCTAAATTTGTTCAGTTTCAGTTCAAACTAGATTTTTAGTTTCAATTCCAGTCACTAGCTTGAAAAAGACAATATGAATGGCAACAGTGAATGGCAACCACAAAAAGCAAAAACCAGCTTTTGCAAAATTTAAACTCCTGCAAAAAAATTAGTTCAAGTCCATTTTTAAGAGTGGAACCGGCCGGTTCCAAATCCTACCGGTTCCGGTCCCGGTTCCGGTTCTAAAATTTCTTCCGGTTCGGTTCCGGTTCCGGTTCCAACCGGTTCTAGTGGAACCGGTCCCAACTCTACTTTGCATGTAGTTTTGGATCTAGGACCAGGCCTAGCCGATTTCGGTCGTCTTTGCTTCTCCTCGGCCTGCAGTATGTCTATCATCTGTTGCTTCGTCAGGACTAAAACGCAAAACGTTTATGTTAAGAGTAGTATAGTAATTTAACGAAATGTTAACACAGGTAATTCTTCTAGATGGACGCTTAGTACGCTACATGCAAGCATTAGATAATTACAGAGTGTTACATATCGAAAACGAGTGCAAAAAAACGCGTCTACGAACCTATTTCAGAATACTCTAACAGGGCCGCTGAGAAGTTAATCAAAGTTTGCGATTTGTGTGACGTTCTCCCAGCAATTACAACATTCTCGTATCCAGGTTCTTTACGCCGAATACGCATTAAAATTTCACGCATCAGCTCTGGCGTGCAGTCTGGATAATTTTGGAACTCTTTCAGATTTCATCTGCTCTTATTTCTGCATCCACCTATAAATAGTGTATTTATCACATAGTTAGATTACAAAAGATATGTTTGTTTCAGTTGCTTACATAAATTTAAAGCCTTAACAAAGAGAGATACAACTTAGTGCTGGGACCGGTTCCGATTTTTGAAACCGGTTCCGTTTCCGGTTCTTCACTACCGGTTCCGGTTCCGGTTCCGGTTCCGGTTCTAGCTACCGGTTCCGGTTCCAATTGGTATTTTTGATAAAAAAGCTAAAATCACACGATTTTTTATTTTTTTAACAGTTGCTATAAAAACTTAATATATTCAACTGCACAAAGCTATGAACGTGTTTTTAGACAGCGTTTTTTGTTTTACTTTTTACTATTTATATACAAATATTTACTGTGAAAAAGATATTATCTGTTTCATTTTTACCAATATGTTGGGGAATTTTAGCTACCAGGGCCCAGTTGCATGAAGGTGATTAGAGAATTAGTGATTAGTGATTAGTTGATTAGTGTAGCAGTTTTTCGCGGATAACCAAAGCTACGAACAGGCTACGACAACAAAGCGTTTTGAGCGTTCTAATGAAATCATAAGTTTAAATTAAGTTACAATTTAAATGGGAATGATGCCAGCTTAAAAAGTGAAGAAATTACAATTGAGTTCAATATTTATCCTTGCCTGGCTGAGTCAGTAAGGATAAATTAACTACTTCATGATTTGTGGATAAGTCACATCAACAGCTACGACACAGCACCAAAAGCTCCAAAATCGGTTAACTGCAGCAAAAGTTTTCCTAGAAAAACTGCTACACTAATCAACTAATCACTAATCAACTAATCACTGTTATGCAACGGGCCCCAGAGCTTACCAAAATACTAAGTATTCTCTACCAAAATTCTAAGTATTCTCAATCTAAATAAACATTTAGCTACTGCCCTTCAGAAAGCGAACGTCGCACAGAACTTAAGAAAACAGAAACTTAAGAAAACAGAAAACAATAGCAGAAAACATTGGGGAAAATCGTTGAACGAGAACTAAAACTTTTCGAGAACTTATGCAGCACACAGGTACAACTAACTTCATACCTGCACACAGGTACAACTACCACACCTTCATAACCAAAAATTGTATGTTTCAATAAATAAAATCAAGCTGCTAAGTTTTTATTTTACATAGAATTTGTTTTAATTTTTGCAGCTGAAATAAACAAATTTGTAACAAAAGAGCGCTATTGCCTATCAAATCCTAAACCTATCCCTGGACTGCACCAAAAAAGTTTAAGAATAGCTGCGGAATAGCAAAAGACTAACTACTAGTTTTCCATTCAAAATTCGGACTTAGCATTCTGCTATTCCGCAGCTATTCATAAACTTAGGTTTGTGCAGAACAGGGTATATATAAGCAAAAAGTTCTAAAATATGACTATCAAATATGAAAATTTTTAATAGACCATCAAAGGCATTATTTTTGGGTAGCGTTAGCCAATTGCTATTAATAAAATGATTTGAGCAATTAAAAGAACGGTACCTCCTCAGGGATACTGTTGCTCAGCTTAACCCTTAATCTGGAGTTGCGCCTTCAGTATACTGGTTTGCTTCAGTTGAAGTTTGCACACAAAAATTGCAGAGGCAACAGCTAAAGCCGGAAGAGTTGCCGTAAAGCATCAGATCCTTAATGCTTACCTTTGTCATCCTTAAAGAAGAGTTAAGAGTTAGTTAGTTTTTCTCTTTCTAAAACCTTTTCAGAAAACTTAAAACATTGACTGAAAACTGTTATTAAAGACATCGTAAAATTGATATCAAATCTTCTGGCTTAAAACAAAATTTCATATCTAAATATAAGTACCAAAATAAAGTTAAATTCCAAATGCTAAATTCAAATTCATAAGAAAATTTTCAAATTTTACAAAATAAACCTTGATTGAAGTTTCAAACAGCCAAAATTAACACTAAAACCGGCCGGTTCCAAAAGCCACCGGTTCCGGTTCCGGTTCTAAAAATCCTACCGGTTCCGGTTCCGGTTCCGGTTCTAAAAATCCTATCGGTTCCGGTTCCGGTTCTACCGGTTCTTTTGGAACCGGTCCCAGCACTAATACAACTAGCCCGCGTCCCAAACCCCACCATTCGTAGACTTTCCACAACCGCTTTACAATATGTACGTATCCACACTCTATCAAGATCACTGCATGTCCCTTTTTATAACAGTGTACAAAGAGTAAGGCGTAATCGGAGCGCAGATGCAGGGGCCGTTATCCAAGCGTATTTTACTCACGCCCCCCTCCATGCTTCTTACGAGTTACGCACTGTTTAACAAGTTATTTTAGCGTTGTCCTGTTTCCACTGGGACTAGAGGGGCAGCTATTGGCGTGCAGAGGATGTGTCATGCTTATACTAGTTAAAGGATGCCTCCCGCCATGTAGACTATTGCCAGAAGCAAAAGGAAAAGGACCAGCTCGAAGCAGGTCATCGTTAGACAGATGTAACAATTAGCTCGTCTGCTTGAATTCAGTACTAAGAAATGCTCTTGGGCTCTAATTAACGTGTTTCTTGTTTGTATACCGAGTCAGATTTCAAGCTACACAACTTTCACCGAACAGGTCGTACAACCTATATTAGCGATTCCATAACCAGTGACCATGTTGAATTCAGTAAGAATGTTTGAAAACCTGAGCATTTTTAGGGTCATAATCAATTTCTATTTGAAGCAATGTTCTTCGGTAATTATAGGACCAGTTTATTACTGCACCCAGCAGAAACTTGCAACTTTTATTACATTTCTTGCTTCTTCACCATATAGTCCCAATTATCTCAGCGAATGGGACAGTGAGTAGCCTTCGTTTTATTATTAACCTCAACTACCATTTGTACATTTCGTTTAGTTTTGTCAATCGACATATCGTAGTAATCACACTTAAACAGTGCATATTTATTGTGCATATTTATTGGTTATTTGGTGACTGTTGAGTGAAAGCTAAAACAAATTCAAGAATTTCAATTATGCATATAACAGTGATTCCTGATGCTACTCCAACCATATTTCCAAGATCACTAACCGTAGTTATTATCTGTAACACAAATTATCCACAATAGAAGTTTTATATGCACTCGTACCTGTCTGTATTCGATGGGCTTAGTTTCAACTTTACTGACCTTATATCTTCTGTTAAAACCTTTGCATCAACATAACAGTTTCGTGATCAGCGAGGTACATATACAGACAGAGTAGAAATGATCAACCCTGTATAAATTTGGTGTCCAATCTGTGATACAGTTCTGACTGGTTAGGAATTGACAGTGGAGAACTTTTTATCGAGTATAACCGTCAACTTATTACAAATTACCAAACAGCGGAATGGGAATTCTCACTTATGAAGACAGTTAAAGATATGCTGAAGGTCAAAGATCGTTTGCAGAGCATACTTGTTGCAGCGTAACACAAAGGCTGAACGCTTACAATTGTTGCCTGTATGTACCCTTCTTAATTGCTAGTCTATTTAAACATACTGACGCTATCATAGTTATTTGCTGCACTTACTGCAAATTTAAAATGTTTTGGTTCTAGATGCTTTCTGGATATTTTCTTGTAGGCAGAGTAGCCGAGTATTTATAACAAGACATTTATTTAATCCACATTTAAATACATGAACCTACTGTTTCTTTGAGTGTCTCTTGAAATACAACAACTAAAGGATTTTCGTAATAGATGTTCAACAGATCATAGATCCTAAAACCGAAACAGTATTCATACGTACTATCACTATGTCGTAAAGAGATCTATCACTAGCCTTGCTCTCAGTGCGCTGATTAACCCCAATTAGATCAAGTATAGGCTAGTGAGAATTCATTGGTCAAATTCTAGCGATGAAAGAGATAGTCAGCTCCATAACTCTAAAATTCCAGTTTTCAAAACTGTCTCAACAAATCTAACAGTGAAGCAAAAGTTACTGTAAAATTTAATTTATGAGAAGTGGGGCTCTCATGCAGGTCATGCTAGCACGCAATATTTCGTTTAGCTGCTGTTCAAAGTTTCCGCATGAATCTACAAGTAGAGATGAGATCAGGGCCGACAAAGCCCGGCCCTGTCCGGCCCGGCACGGCCCGGCGGGCCGGGCCGGGCCGCGCAGACCTGGTTTTTAAACAGGGCCGGACCTGGAAAAAATTTACTAAGGGCCGGGCCGGGCCGCGCAGCTCCCAACGGAAAAAGCCCGGCCCGGCCCTGCCAAGCCCTGACGCTTCTCACATTAATTTATTGCACTTTTACACTTTTCAATTCTAATAATTGTTTTTGACTTCCTAAATCTAAAATTTTTTTGCTTTCTTTGCATCAAATGAGACTTCATTTGCCAAGTATTGTTAAAGTTTACGTACTGTTTTTTCAAAGTTTAGTTAATAAAGAGTGCCTCTTTGTGTACATACGTCTTCTTTTGAGTAACAAAACTTCAATTTACTATAATAGGTAAATGTTTTAAACTCACTAAAAACACATTAAACTATTTCGGTAAATCGATCTCAGGCTAATTTAGTCTTCCTATTATATAATTTCCTTAGCAGGGTAGGATGCTGAAATATTCGTCATGCACAGTTTAAAGAGAACATGAACTTTGGATTTAGAGAATATTATGATTTTATTATTATAATATAATATTATAATATTGCGTCAGGGCAGAACACAAGATTCTAAGCGTTTCAAAACTTTTTAGAAGATTTTTTAAAAAATAAGGGCTTTTCAGGGCCGGGTAGGGCCGCGCAGGCTTAAACGGCACTCAGGGCCGGGCCGGGCCAGGGCCTGAACATTTTGATACAGGGCCGGGCCGGGCC
This sequence comes from Trissonchulus latispiculum, assembly GCA_030248195.1. Taxonomy (NCBI): domain Eukaryota; kingdom Metazoa; phylum Nematoda; class Enoplea; order Enoplida; family Ironidae; genus Trissonchulus; species Trissonchulus latispiculum. The sequence goes on from JASAND010001199.1 coordinate 17,888, forward strand.
AGGCAGACCTAAAATTTGAGCAGGGCCGGGCCGGGCCGGGCCGGGAAATTCGGCCCTGATCTCATCTCTATCTACAAGTCAATTTACGGGTTACTGCCGCACGTAATATTATGGCAAAATGGAATCTGAAACAGGACAAACTAAAATGCATTGTAAAACTATGACGACAGTGTCTTGACGACACAAAAGTTTGTATTTTTCTTTTAAAATTAAAGTACCTCAGTGTACAATCTAAAACATTGTCAGGGACATTAAATACTAGCTGAACGTGTACTTATTCTCGTCCTCTGGCTTCACAAAAGAAATGAGACACATATCCCAACAGGCAAAGTAGCATGTCGGTGTAAATGAAGCACCCAGTGTATAACTAGTGAGAAACCTGGTAATTTGTTGAAGGAAATAAACCAACCTTGTTATTCGAGGGTATATATAGGGTTTGTCTGCAATTAAAAGTTGAAATTAATCATGCAGAGTCACCAATAGTTTGGTCTATAGTAAAATGGAGATTTCAGGACAAATGCACTAAAAACAAAGAGTAAGTGTTTCCACAAGAGCTACTCATGTTCTGAACGAAGTCAAACCCAGTGGAGGTTCCGTTTGCCTGATGGCAAACTTTTTAGAGCGTTTGGCGCGCATACACTGAATACTAGTTACTGTAGTATTTAAAGTATGCATGAAGGGTTTGCCAATGTCGTTGTCATGCGCTCATCGGCGGAAACCTGTGTCTAAGTGTCAATCTCGCTAGTTGTGAGTAAAGACGTGAAAGAGTTAATGTGAGATGTGAACCTACGCAACGGCTAGGCGGAACTGCGATTTATAATGCGGGTCTAAATCTGACATCTTCTGAATCATAAGCAAAACTTACCATGATCAAATTCATGCAAATTAGAGCGGAAATATTTCTTTGACAATCCTATTTTTACGTTGACGTGATATTCGCTTTGGCTAAACTAATTTCAAATTTAAACTAAAATAAATTGTTATTGTTGTTGTTATCACCTGCAAGGTTCTCTGCAGTGACGAATTGTTGATGAAGATTCGATGACGTCTTGGTACCAGACACGAGACTTAAATGTCAAATAAACAGAATCAAACATGACTTAAGGTGGTAGTATACTTGTGTGTAAATTTGACCTTACAAGCTCAAATTGTTTATAAAAGTGGATGATACTATCCAGATATGTTATTTTGGTGTCCTTAACATTCTGTAACCCGCTTTGAAAGACAAGAAATTTTCGGTTTTGGCATTATACTCTCAGTAGATAGTCGATACACCGGATTGGTTGTGATGGCTAGAAAGAGGATTCAAAAATGAACACTTTTGCTTTTGAAATCTTTGAGCTATCTCTGGTGGTTGAGTCACTATAGCCCGGTCGGTCTACTCCTCCGCTGGCCAAAGGCCAAACAATGTCCAGATTTTACACATTGCGTCAAGTTTTCCCTATTCTATTCTATTTCCCCCCTAATATTAGCTGTAAGTCATACCTATAATAAGACTGTTTTTAAGCTTATCGTTGATTAGTCGGCCTTTTATGCCATTTAATGTTCTGCAACAGTATTGCTCCTTTTATGGATAATACATTAGTAACTTTACTTTGTTAAACAATGACTGTCAACTGATGTATGTGTTGAAATTCCAAGTGTTCGTGCATTCGTTAGGGTTGCAGACTGACTTTTTTGAAGTCGCAAGTGTCAAGATCGCTGACGTTGAGGTAGCCGACGCAGATGCACGAGATGCCGACGAATCAAATGTTACGACCGTAAACGTTGATGTTGCTGTTATAGTTGGAGAAGAAGTCGATTTTGATGTTGCAGGTATTCCTGCTGTGAATATGTAAAGAAAATGAAAAATAAGGAGTTTTGTATTGCTTTCTAAAAAGCTTCAGAAACATGGTTGATTGTTCCCCAAGAAACAGGGTTGACATGATTTAAATAAGGGATGTTTCTCGCTTATCTGTTTGATAGAACCTATCACGAATATGCCACACAAAAGCAGGGTCACGCTAGTTATTATCGGTGAAGTGGGCTCAGTTAAAAAGTTTGGGTTCGTGAGATTGCCAGCTATCAGAAAACGTTCGTATTTAACCTTTTAAGCCTTTCAATCAAAAGTTACGGTGAGGGCAAGGTCTAGAGGCTGCTCCTAATGACTACTTTTATGCTGAAATGAAGTTAGTTGTTGCTGGTTGGGTCCGCCTCAACTAATGTGGACCGGCGTCCCTACTTTCAAACAATTTAATAAGCAGATCTTTAGTTCCAAGAAGCCCTGCAAACCTTTTGAGTGAAAATTGTACCCTGAAAAAAAGAAAGCACACAGATAATGATAATACAATCTTTTGACTTGTGAGTAGCTAAGTTTGTATCTCATAGTTGTAGAGTCATGATTGTTTTTTGCTCTTGTTTACGTACGAACTGTAGTTAATCATTAATTGTAAATTATACAGCATGACTTGTAATTGTGTAAGCCAGAAATTGTACAGTTTCTTCTTCCTTTGCAATTAAGACTAAAAAGGCACAAAAAGTCCAGTATGTAATGGATGTAGTTTTGTCTTGTCAGTAACTTGCAATTTTATAATGGTAATTGTCATTCTATTAAGTATTTGTACTAGTGAATCCGTTCACCATTAATCAAGATTGAGCTTAGTTAGTTTTTGACACCTTTAATCTTGCATCATCAATCGTATGGGGTTCATTCACGGGTCCCATCCCCTGAGTTTGGGTGAACGTGTAATGTCTAGCCTGAGTGTCTGTGTACACGTGTGTACACGTGTGTACACGTGTCTGTGTACACGTGTGTGAGATTCTCTGCCTTTTCCCCGTCATTAGAATAATCTTAGTTCTCACTCACCAAGATGTAACGCGTGTAGACTAGACAGAGGGGAACCCCTCTAAAATTAAGGCACAAGTCACCCCTGAAAGAAAGAAGCAGAGAAGTTAGCAATTAATATTAACAATCATGATATATTATGACTCTAGCTAAGTTTTAAACTATGTAGATGTTCATCTAGCTTAGGTACGGCTTTATTTCATCTTGGACTTCCAGGCCCCCTGTCCGCTATTACGATTTCTTCTTCCTCACTTCTTGTTTTCATCGGCTTCTCTTTCGCCTGCGCGTCTGTTTAGCAAGCAAAGTCCAAATCTTCAGAAATGAAACTCAGGACAAAGGTACTTGAAAACAAAAGCGCAGTAAAAGTTTATGGCCCAGGGTTTTAGGGTACTCAACTATCTTCTTGTAGCAGTTTGATAAGAGTCCAGTCCATTCTGGTTTATTTTTTGCTGCCGTAGGACTGCTTTCATATATTACTACCCTCTCCAAACTTGGATATTATTGCAAACTACCATTTTAGCGGTTTATATCATATGTACACTTTATTAGTAGTATAATTATAAATAGGAATAATCATAACTCGAAAAACTATATAAAAATTTCAAGCTTGACATTATACAATTTTTTACTGGAAGCAGCTCTTCGCGCTGTTTACGGAAAGACAGCTTTGCATTGTGTAGTAAGTTTGCAGTCTCAACATTATTTTCGCGCAAACGGTTTGTCAATCAGTGCAGAAGCATTAAAGGCTTTGTGTGATAATAAAATATATATACCAATGACTCACTACATGTCCGAAAAACATTCCTGAAATATTTTTGACTGAAGATTCAAGACAGAATTGAAATAAGTAAATTTATTATTTGTATTTTATGATATATAAATACATACAAAAGAGTCAAAAGCTAGAGAAAAATTAAAAAATAACATAAATTGCAAATTTTCTGATGAAATGAGCCCAAAATTTAGCTTAAAATTGGTTTAAAAAATAATTCTTGACCCGCTCTGACCCGCGGGTACCCACTGACCTGAAAGTCGACCCGCGGGTACCTACGACCCACATCCAACTCTGAGTAAAATCTTTGTAGTCACAGCATTTTATTATTCCTGCTGGAGCAGGAATGTATAAAACGTGTTTTAGCTATGTTTAGTGTGTACTTTCTCTATTTGATTACATCAACGCCCTATCTTCAACACAGGGCTAGTATAGGACACTTTTTTGCGAAAGTTGATTTATGCAAATTAGGTTAGCAGAACTGTCAGCAATCTTAAGGGTTACTTATTTTTGGGCGCAGCAGTGCAGCTCACTTAGGCGCATTAAGAAAACAATGTAAAACTCAACAGGAATAAAGAAAAGAATTTCTTAAATAGTGCCATGAAATAAGATTTATCAGTTGGAATTATTTTCAATCTTTCCATAAAGATTTTGAATTTGAGTTGGACTAGAAATGGATGAGTTGCACCAATGCAATAATTCATTAAAGATTCATGAGAATGAACCTTATGTTTGCTAAATATGTATCAACTTTACATTAAAATGGAAATTAATTTGTTATCGTCTGCAATTAAAGGTTAAGTAGGTGACCTGTGCGGTTCAATGCCTGCAAGCGAATGCTGACAAAGTTAACAAACTGAGAACCTAGTTTCGTTCGATGTTTGCGATTACTGATTATACGCAAAATTGAAGCAATTATAAATAGGTACATTAAGTCAATGATAAAGCAATTAGAAAATCATATTCAAAACAATTTTTAGTATTATCTACAGAAATTCATAAAGGTCTACAAAGGAATATTGTCCCTTTCGGGACCAACTTGTTCTTTTCATTCCTAGCAGTGTAGGCTTGATTTCAGCTGTGTTTATGTGCTGTAACGGTGGTCCGTGATACATACATTCTGCAGTGGTATCGTTTCATTGTCGTAGTGTGGCGGTATTCCTGTCGGACCTGGTATAGCGATTAGCTGGACTGGTAGATACGAATCTCTCAACAACGTTATTCTTTGTCTTCAATATCGCAGGAAGGCTCTCTTGTCCTGTCCAGTTCAAAAGGCATCACGTACCTTCGCGCAGAATTGTATGATTGTGATCTGCCTTATTACAGCAACATGTTACTTGCTGACAAACAGCTTGTGTCGGTCCCAGGTGAAGTTATCTTACAGCTACCACATGAATGCTAGCCATGAGAGGTCCCCGTTTGGGAGGGGTCGCCAACAACCAATCAGATTCAGCCAGTCTTAGCCAGACTTGACGATCCAAATGGGGACCCTCTTCTGCCTAATCCCTCACCAAACAGGGACCCGTTTCGGCTGCACCCTCCAAATGGCGACCTCTTTTTGCAGAACCCCCCCCCCACCAAAGGGGGAACATTCGCGTATTGTGGTCGGACCACCGTTACGCAATGCCAAGAAGAGGAGCCCTCTAGTGGCTTACTCTTCTTTTTCTTATATATAATGCAATTGTGGACTCCTGCTAAAATATATGCGCAAAGTAGATTTTGCCAACATTTACTAACTTTGGCAAGCGACCAGTTTAGATAGAAAGCAACAAATTGGGTGACTAAAAAAGGGGTCCCGGACTAGTTTTGGTGTAGAACACGACTCTAGCTGTCTCACACGTCTCACATTGTAGAACACCCTCCAGCTTGCATACAAATTTCTCCACAAAGTTTTAGCAAAACTACATTTTATGATTGCAGCCTAGGAAAATAGCAATCGGATGATGACAATGCCAATGATTGCTCGTGGGGTTAGAACACTAAAAGAACTTTTGAAAAATTTCATCAAATTTCAGCCGTCAACCAACGATACATGCCCAAAAGTATCACCACCTTGAAATTGAAACGGGCTCACGTTTTACCAACATTTCAGAAAAGTACCAGCCTCGAAGTCGTAGCGCTTGAAACACATTCTGGCTTTGTTCAACCATTTGTAATACAGCTAAGGTGTAACTCAGAACAGTCGTTGTTTCAACTGAGGTCCCAGTTTGATATTGATGTCTGCAAATATAGCAACTTTACTTCATTTACTGCTGTTGCACTATTTTAATTCAGTTAGTCAAAATGCGACATCTTTCTTTTATCTAGGCTAACAACACGGTATTTTTATAAGCAGACCATTAATGTGTCTTCAAATTCTATATATAAAAGCACCAAGACAATTAACAATGACAGTGGATTTAATTTCAATTCAACATAAATACTACAAGCAGAGGTCACGTCATATTTCCAAAAGCTATGGATGTTTGTGCTTGTTCAGGCCCAGATCCACAGTTGACAGCAATATTTCGACTGCTCCAATTACTGATACTCCACACGTGATTCCAAGCATATTCCCCAAATCACTAACAACAGTTGTTATCTGAAATGTTAAATTCTGCATTGCACAAACAAAACATGAAACTTTCATAATTGCATACAGGCTGATTATTCTCAGACAAAGACTGTGTGACATGTATTTTTATAATTTAAATTCTTATCCTATATTACGGTGTCTTTGGAGCCCCACTTGAATAGTACATTCTACCAGTCCCTAAGTCTGAATTAATCACCTAGTTGCCTATCTTTGCACATCATTGCACCGCTTTAAACTGAACGGGGCAGACAGAACGTTACTATACATTGCAATCAGTGTCTGTTTTAGCTGGAAAAATAGTATTCCACACTCCACATTTAATGGTCCTGGCATTTTAGCACCTTGGATTCACACAAGATTTCTAATTGTGGCTTGAAATTGGTGTTTTTTATTCAATTCCATCACCGTTTAACGTTGTGTACAACTTCTCTCCAACTTCAACTTATCCAACTGATCTCCAACTTAACGTACGTCCTTGCGCCTTAACATAAGCTGTTTTCATTGCTTCACATTAATGCTAACCAGTTGCAGGGGAAATTTCAAGGTGTGGTACAATTTAAGATAGCAAAAAAATTTCTTCAATGAAAAATCTTCATGCTTGTCAATTAGGTCAAACACAGTTAGACTGCAACCCTACGGGTTTTACTTGAAATCATACACTTACTGTTTCTTTCAACGTCTCCTTAAATACCACAATGAATGAATCTTTATAGTGGATGTTAATTAATGAATATGCTCTTAAATAAAGACAAGTTAATTACTAGATCACTCGAAGGTAAACCCTTCATTAGAAATGCCTAGTCGAGGGACAGTTGCTACAGTTACGGTGATAGACGCAGCTATGAAGAATGGCATACTAACTGTTTACAGCAGTGGCATTTTCCCAGTCCTAAAGCAGCTGGTTTCATGATGCCTTGAACATGATGCTTCGCCAGACTAGCTTCGTTATTATGGTAAGCTAGTCCATATCAAATTCAGCATAACGCAATGTTTTGAGACAATAGGGTTAATATAAAACTATTGGCAAAACGATTGTGGATGAAGGTAGCAAACGATGTCCGCGTTCGCTGTTCGCGGATTGTGTGCACAAGTAACTTGACAGTCAACGGAAAATATTGCCTGAATTTTCCGACTAAGAATAAAAATTTAATTCAGACTTCACAAAGTTAAGTTGATCTGTTCTTTTTCCTTATTAAGTTCCAACCAAATATTTGGTTATTTGGTGAAACTTAAATAATATAGTATTGAACAATTTGCATTTAAGCAAAACATGAGCAAATTTTGCTAGATAATTGATATACTATACCGCTCTTAAAAGCAACTAATTGTTGGAAAGGGCTCTAAGAGTGTTTGATAGTCGTTAAGAAACAATTGCAACTCACTTGTTACTGCAATTTCTGCAATATGGCGACTAAAACAAAAGATGTATTTCTGTGATAATTTACTCACTTATTTCTTGAAAATAAAGGTATGCAAGCATGGTAAGGTGTTTCAAACATGTCTCCAAGCCTGGGCAAGTACAAGCTGTCGAAATCAGTTTACAAACTGGCCCCAATTTTCAGCAGTAAGTTTGCGTTTTGCCCACACGTGATCTTTTGTTGAAATACTCCATTAAAAAATATTCAAAACAAAAGTAAAATTAATATAAATTTTAAACGAAATGCATAATATTGCATGTTCAGAATTGTTCAAAAACCATGCATACACGAAGAAGCGATACTCTCGGAACTCATTGTAAACGCGTGAAGATATTCCATCTTGCTGTCAATGTAAAAAACCGCAAAAATCATTACATAAAACCACAACCTTGTAATTCCTTGCAGGGTATAAACTGAACGTTGATATTCTGTGGTAAAGAATTTGTCTAAAATTAAATTGCAGATTCGTAAATAAATTTGAGGTGTATAATAGCCAGCACTTCAGAGAAAGAAACTCAATGCGCCATTATGTTGTGTTTTAAATGTATGAAAACACTTTATTTTGACGAGTTAATGTCATTGGAAGCTGTATTACAAATTGCGCACAGACTTGGAGCTGTGTAAAGTAATTAGTAAGAAACATAAAATATCTCATATAGAACTAGATAAATTAAAGAATCAGAGTAATTCATGGTATTCAAAGCAAGCAAGCAAGCAAGCAAGCATTATATAGATTCAGTCCCCATTAATTGGTTTAAATAATCTCTGCTATTTACCATCTAATACATTAGAGCTAACAGCTGAATCCGTGTTTTATATATTCTGCACAGGTGTGTGATTCAGGTATTATTTGGGTTTAAGAATCCAGCAGAGGCTGCGACTCAATAACTAAATCCATTCCTAACTGTTCACGAAAATATTAATGGTAAGCAAACCGGCACGGATCCTTGCAATGGTCAATTTTTGGTGTCGTTTTCATGATTTCATCAGTTGACAGCCATAGGCAAGACACTTGAATATTAGGAACACATATTATAGTTATAGTAAAAATTATTCTTTTCTCGTTCAAAGAGTAAGCATATAAAAGCATAATATAGAAAACAGTTCTGATACTGGAAATTTTCTATTTACAGTCAGCTTATGCAAAGTTTCCAAATACAGTAGGCCTGTGTAAGCCTATAATAAGATTGTGTTAGCTTATTATTATACTAACGAAGTGTTTCAAGTTTCCGGGATTTAAAAGCTCTTAATGCGGAATGTGAAGATCTCACGAAGAGCTTTTCAAAATTGGGAAAATGAGTCCCTGCCAAACCTTTTTTTGCTACCGATTTTGTCATGCGTCAGCGGTAAAAAATATTTGTATGCATTCGCACTTCAAGCATACAATTAAACAAGCAAAAGTCTTACATCCTAGAAAATCTGAACACTGAGAATCGTTCGAGCTTTTGGCGTAAATAGGGTTGGCACATCCACACTTTTTCACGTAGCAGTCTTGCAACGTGCTGAACAAACATGCCTGAACAATCATAAAATAGGTTACTTAAAACATAAGGTAGTTTAAAAACGCACATTTGCTGAGATTCCTGCAGACTAGAAACCTGCATTACAGCCCGCGGCTAGCGTTCACGTGTGCCAAGCCGGGCCACGGGCCCAGCTTCCGGCCTGCTCCCATTATTTTTTGCGAGATTTTACTAAAGAAAAATAACTCAAATGTTTAGATTGAAAGACTTTTGTGCTTCCTGACCATGTTTCGTCATCATCATCGCCATCATCATCATCATGTTACACATTCACACTGCTTTCGATGAATTAGTTTCAGCATTTTCATTTCATGAATGCTAGAATGCTACTCTGTACACTGTTTAAATTTTACTATTAAACGATTAAATTGTTAAATAAATGCTGGATATCCTTCAAATTTTAAGGTTATCTATAATCAAAATGCTTATGCTTATTTCTTGATTTGTGAAAAGGTATTCAAAAAATTACCATTTCAGATGCTGTCCAGCACGACCTTGTTGTTGAAAACATTCGGAACAATCAAACTGTTAAAATTTGGAAAAACAATTTAAACTGTTAATTCAAAAGTTGGTGCTCAAAATTAATGTCAGATCTCTCAATTCATTGACGCAATTTTTGCGATTATCTGAAATATGGAAACTTCAAACTGAATTCCAGTAATAAGTTTGGGATTTTTTGAAATTTTTTACTTTTGAAGAAAATGAAAAATTTCTCGGACGAGACCGGGAGAGCCGACAATTCTGACGGGCTGGGCCGAGCGGGCCGAAACCTTTCACAGGCCGGGCCGTACAGGCCGAAAAACATTGTTCACCGGCCGGGCGGGACGGCCTCCAAAAATTCGACCCGCGCAGGTCTCTACTGCAGACAAAAAGGCATAGAGCATAATGTGGGCGAAATGGTGTGTAGATTCCGCAGATCCGCAAAACCGGTAGACCACTCGATATTCTCATTTGTGTTCACTAGTTCGCAATCCCAAGTTATAACTTTGTGAAAGAGGGAGTTTTGTTGTTGAGTTAAGTTCCAATAAGCGAATAATGCACTCATGTTTAGAACTTGCAAAACATATATAGATGTTCATGAACCGTATGCATGTATAACAAGTATAACATGTATAACAAACGATCACCTGTTGACTATAGGTTTCGCCATAGTAATAAGCAGCCACATGGTCATCAGAAGAGATACATCGTCCTTGCGGGGTTGGTAAGGTTACAATAACATCCTGAAACATTAGCAAAACACCATATTTTATAAATTGACTTGACAGTTATAAATACTAACAAAAACAACTTTAGAAAATAGAAAGAGTCGGTAGATTAGTATCTGTGGTTGCGTGGTGTAAAGATAAATCTTAAAACTCTATATAAAAACAATAAAACAATGTCTAAAAAATCTAAAACCAACCAAATTTGACACTTATTACTCTAAGCAAATTAACACACTTCTGCTCTTCCGTTAAAAGCATAATAAGTTTGAAAAACGGACTAAATAATTACTATTTTTATAGTATTTTTACATGTTTAAACAATTTATGCCAAACTATGAAATGTTCCAATGTATTCAAACAACAATTTAATGTGGACATTAGCAACACGTTCTATTGCGCTCTAAAGCTTAATGATGCTAAGCCCAGGTTATGCTTATCCGGCATTATGTAAAAAGGTACACGAAAATGAAGCTGAATACGAACCTCTCGATGTGCATGTAGCTACTATAAAACCATTAGAAATACCATTAGCAGAAATTTATGTACTTAAAGCATAAACATTCAGGACCAAAATGGGAACAATATTGACGAAACATTGGAAGAACAATCATATCAAAACAGATTTGAATGGTTGGTTTTAGTGGTCTCAGACTCTGGCTAGATTTATAGTTTATGCGATCGACTTATTCAAACTAAACAAATGTTAGATATGGACTAGGTTATCTACATATGCGTTGACATAGTTGGCGTAAACTTTGCACTTGCAACGTAAGTGTAATTAATGACATGTTTAAGATTTTGGAAAGCAATCAAGCCATAATAAATATGAACCATTCTATGAGAAGATGCATATTCAGATTTTATGTACCTATTCCGTCTATCAAAATATTTTCAGCACACCATTATAGCGAGTTTCCGCAGATTAGACATATGAAAAACTTGCCAGCTGAATTTCATTTTTCCGAGCACTTTTTCAGTAGGCTGGCAAGGTGACTTTTAACTTTAACTGGTGCTTTAGGGTCCCCTTATATCAGACTTTCTAAATGTAGTACTAACTAACTGATTGCTGCAAACCTGTTGCTGCAACAGAGCATGAAAATTTAGCTGGAATTGCAGCTATGTTGGTTCTGCGGAAACTCGCTATAATGGTGTACTCAAAATCTTTTGATAGACGCATATATTAATTTTATTTTAAGCCAAGTTTGGCAAGTAACGTTAATAGATTTTAATATAAATAATAGTAAGATTTTAATGTAAATATATAAAGATTTAAGTTTAAGCTTGTTTTATCTTAAGGTGAAGGTTCCGTCCTGAAAATTTTTGATATCACGGATTTCGCTCATTTTCTCCGTTTGTCGGTTTGTCTGGCTATCAGGTTGGCCGTTTTTAAAAAGGACGAAGTGGTTCGTACTTATTTTGCTGATTGTACGTATGTCCGTTTCAGTTTGTCCGTATTTATGGGGTATATTATCTGTTGTAGTCCACTATTAAACTTTTACTGTATTGCTGGATCGCTGTTTCTTTTTTCAAGTCACATGACACTTTCTGTTTATACTGATTGGCCACAGGATTAAATGTGTTGCTTATAAATGTCATTCTCTTCAAAAACTTTCAAAACTTTGAGATCTAGTCATCTTTGCAAGATGAAAGTAATTTCATATTAATCAATGCTGTCAATATTTCCACTAATTAATCTTAAAACCGTTCAAAAATCAAATTACAAACGTTTGTTTAGCACGCTCGTGATAGTTCTGGTCGTTTTCGACTGGTAATTGCACAAGGACAAACGGAAAACATCAAAACAGCAAAGGTATGAATCAACCTTTAAAACGGATAAACAGACAAACGGACAATCGGACAACAGAAACGGAGAAACAGACAGAACAGAAGTATGTACCGGGCTATGATCTAGCCACATATGCCGTACATGTCAAGTTTAATTTTTTTCGATTCCTTCTGCGTATGTTACGCGCCATTCATTGAGTGCAATTTGAATTGAATTTGAATATCAAAGAAGACAGGGGTTCTGCGGCAAACTCAATCAAGCTTTCGCATATTAGCGTCACTTCCTTAAATTTTGATAAAAATTTATAGTTTTGCGCAAAAAAAAATTTCGAAACTGGTGAGAATAGCAAAGAAACAATTGTATCATAGGAACCGCCAATTTAAATACTACGGAACCTTTGAATTAGAATTTTTATTTAGGCCTTTCAATTTCTGACACTATACAATTCTTTTCGACGACCCTTAATTTTCGGCCACAGAAAAAGTTGGATTTTGACGACTTGCCACTGTTTACTTCAAATAAAATTTTTTAAAAAATTTTTGGAGACCTAAGTCAAAATTCAACTTCCTAGATACCGTAGTTTTTGGTCATCCAAAATTATGCAGATTCATGACAGTTCATGGAGACATTTGTTTGGCGGAAAAATATAATCACATCTCTTTCGATTTTCTATGTTCAACACATACACCCCACACCTTTGAGGTCAAATTACTCAACAACCGTAAGAGATCTGGCTTTAATTTTAAAAACTCGTTAAAATATCTCGCTCAAACAACAAAATATGTAAAAATGAGCTAAAGCTTGATTGTCCAAAAACAGCCAAAATTGGACCCCCCTTAACCTTAGATAAGTTTGAAGCTGTAAACCATTGTGATTAAATGTTGCAACAGTAAAAACATACATTAACTTACACTTGTAATAGAAATTTTCACATGCCTCCCTGGGAGAACGTAAAATGGATCCTGCAAGAGAGAATGAGTAGAATTTGCTGGCTCAAATAAAGTCAGAATTGCTCCAACTGATTCAATCTGTGCTAAGTTCTCTTCATCGCTAAGATCTACCAAGATTTCCATTCTTAAAATAGATGTAGTTATGAAACAATAGACATTTCAGATTGAGCAATTGAGCTAGAAACGCTATCAATCGGTACATTTATCCGCAAAGACACTTGGCATTGCACAAAGTGGATTGAATCCTAAATCGAAACTTCCTCAAACTCACGTTTTCTCTACAGTTTAGTTGAAATTTGAGCATACAGCATGTGATGGTAGCGTCGCCAACCTAATGTTCAACAGGGAGCCAACATTAGTATGTTCCCGAGTGCTTTAGACAATAACGAGTAGGTGTGACATGAGATGAAACTTATCTGCTTGTTCTTGAATTCCGTCTATGCTAAGAAACGGCCTGACAGATTCATTGTGTGAAATAAAGCAGTTACCATGCTCAACGCTTTGCGTTATTGAAGTAAATATCCTGCAAAAATGGGAAGAATACAAAAAATAGAATGAGTTGAAGAAACAAATCTATTGCAAAAACACCTAATCTTTACAGGTAGAATGTCAAACATTGAAACAATATGTATTCTATCGATGTGTATGATTTTTATATCAAGCAGCCACAATAAAAACGTAGGACAGCACAAAACCGTGCACTAAATACTCAGTATTTTACTGAAAACCCCGATGTCGCATGTTTGACTGCCAATACCGGAGAGCAATCCAATACTTAGATGCAAAAAGCAGCAATAAACTCGTCATAACACCAACGTATGTAGCTTCACGCTTTCTTTCTTTCTTCATTTCTCTAACAAAAGCTTTCGATGCCGTAACCTGGTGGGAGTTCTATACTGTGGCCCAGACATAAACAGAACTAAACAGCTATGGTTCACAAGGATATATGTTTGAAGCTATTATATTTAATTCTAGAATCAAAAACTGCCGTCACCTTGTCACTTAGCCGTCATGTATGCAGATTACAGCACCCACAATCTTTAAATTTTCCCACCTGTCGCAACTGTGGAGTCGATTTGAATAATGACAATCTATGAGGAACTGTGACATGCTGTGGCCGGCAGCTAAACGTTCACTTTCACTTGTGAATACACTTAGCAATGACATCAATTCCCGAAACATAGTATACAAAGTTCGCTCGTTTATCCAGTCACGTCTTGATTTGTTAATCAATTTTTCTTTCTAAAATGCGCAAAATCAGACAGAGGTCGCTTATAATAGGATCGATAAACATTGTTGTATCACGAACAAAAGCTACCTCCTACATTGATTCATAGACCAATGACAACTTGTGATGATGATTTCAATTTATGAAATAACTAGTTCGATATGCTATCACTGTCTCTACGTTAGGTAATTGTTACCACTTGCTCTGCCATTTTTGCTTGATTGTTCTAGATATTAGATAGCCCGGCTAAGATTGACGACGAAGTTACTGTGTAATAACAAAATAGTGGCAAGTGAACAGCTGTTAGATACAACCAGTCACATTTTCTCTTGCAGAGATTGTAGGGATGCTATCATGGTTTGAAGACTATTGATTTTTTTTAAATTTAACGATTGGAAACCTCGGCAAATTATTACTCATTCCAGGGATGCTGTTCTATGCTCTGAAAATATACTAATCTTGACGCACTAATGGATAGCTACTGTGTTCTGCAACATTTCTTTCATGTCAGAAACCTGCCGTTCTATGCTTTGGAAATCTGCCGAAATGTCTCACTCGAATGTTAGAAACGTATTTGAGATAAGTTTTCTGCAAATTTGGGAAACCTAATAGGCAACTGCTACATAAAATTTTGTAGTCTTGAGCAGTCCCTGCCCACCAACATTTATTGCATTCGCTGTGTAATTTGTCTGTTAAAATAGTGTTGAAATTCGTTGAACATGGCAAAAGATCAAATACTTATCTTACGTAAGAGTGTTTTTCCATACAAGCGATTAGTTCATTTATTTCAGGAACGTAAGGGCTATCACTATTCATGGAAGGCGCTGAAAATATATTAATCTTGACGCACTAATGCATGGCTACTGTGTTCTGCAACATTTCTTTTTTCTAACACTAATAAGACACAAAGCTGTTGTCACGTTTGTAGGACAATGCGAGTACCGCCATATACACGAGAAGCCGTAAGTGCCTTCAGTGTTGTTTATGCTTTACTTTCAAACAGTGAAATCTGCCTTTTCGCTAAGAAGCTGCTTCAACCTCTGCACCAAAGCTTACTAATTGCAGGATTCTCAGCCATTATTTTCGGTAATTTCAACAAATCCTCAATTGTTGTGATGTTAAGATCCACGGTTGGCGATGTTTCTGTAGGTAACGCTGGAGACTCTATTGTCCCTTCAATCTTTGCTATCAATGTTGCTGTGACTGATGTGGTCACTGTAGCACTCGAAAAATCGACTAAAATCAAACCACCCAGTATTAGATGTTGCGACTGAACTTCATAAGTTTTGTTGAAACTCATTTTGTTAATAAGCTCTGATAAGACTGATTTGAGTCTTTCTGTTTCCTTGTTGGCTTTGTCAAGAACCTAATTTTCGAAGGTGATTTGCAAGCTGGAAACTCTCGCTATTCGATTTTATCCGACTTTCTTAGCATGGCATGATTTAATTTTCTTTGCTCTTTCAAATTTACTGCTAGCAGGTCTGCAGCTTCTCATTCGAATAGAAGTTTACAACGTTCTTCGATGGTTATTACTGAGCGTATCTGTTAAAGTATTTTTAAGCAGATAAAAGTCGTAATATGAAAAGGGGACTATCAGCCTTGCGCTGACTCAGCGTAAGCAAGAATTGTTGGTAGCAAACAACGAGCTGCTTCACGCATCAGCATTAACACATAGTCCCTTAAACATATATCCCTTAAACACCGCACACAAAGCAAATGACTGAAATCATCACATCCATTCTATATCCAGTAACTGGATGCTGACTCAAAGACTCGAAAACATATTCCGTGGAATCGTACTGAAAACGAAATACTTCATGATTTCCTTGTGTCGACAAAGTACACTTTAGAATATTTATTTCCCCTGATCAACATTAAAGAAAGGATTACCTAAGAAACCACTCTCAGTGCAGTTTGCCCAATAAAATTTAAAGTTACTAATTTTGCTGAATTTGATTAGATTTGCTAAAAATTTAACATCAGTAAGTTTTAGGCCGATGTCACCACAAGAATGCCATAATTCCTGTTGATTTAACAATGCCATAATAACTCCACGCCGCCTGTATAAGAACTGACTTTCCAAAAAAGTGGTGACAAAAAGGGGATAACATGAAAACACTTAACTAACTTTTGTTGGCTTGTAAAAGAGTTTAGAGTAACTAAATGATGTTTGAACGAAATAAGTTGACTGGGAATTGAAAAATTGGGAGTTGATCTAACAGGGACAAACTACTGTTTAAAAACGTTTGACTCAATAGGCCGCCATTTACCTTTGCAGTTTATAGCTTTGTCAAAAATAGTTTCAAATATTGCGAAAACACGGTGTTGCCACATTGTTATCAGTGTCAAAATATTACAAGTCGTTGTTGAACTCTAGTTTGATTTATTTTCATGCTTTTACACAACAGTGTGCATCGTCAATTTTAGTCTTCTGCGTAATGTTATTTGTAGAATGCGTCTTAAAGTTTACAAGTTATTGTGTTACCAGATGCTGTTTTAACTTTAGGTGATATTGCCGATGGAAGTATTGCTGTTGTTGTATACGCGAAAGCTGATAAAGTTGTTGTAATTATCGTTGTGGTTGTTGTTTCTTTAGCCCTAAATTCAAAAATACTACCACTAGCAGCTGCAGCAATTGTAGTAATGGAAGTGATAGTAGTAGTAACAGTGGTAGTAATAAAAGTAGTTGTAGGAGTAGTAGTAGAAGCAGGAGTACCAGATGTAGTAGAATCGGTAGTAGTAGTAGTAGTAGTAGTAGTAGATGAAGTAGAAGCGATAGGAGTACTAGTAGTGATGGTAGTAGTAGCAGAAGCAGTAGTAGGAGAAATAGTAGCAGTGGAAGTAGGAGTAGTGATAACAGTAGCGATAGTAGTGGTGGTAGAAACAGAAGTAGTTGTAGCGGTAGTTTTAGTGGTAGTTATTGTGCTGGTAGTAGCAGAAGTAGTAGTGGTGGTAGGAGTTGTAGAAGTAGTAGCAGTTATAGCGGTAGTGGCTGTAACAGTAGTGGTGGCAATAGTAGTAGAAGCAGCTGAAGTGGTAGCAGTAGTGATGGAAGTAGTAGAAGAAATAATAGCTGGAGAAGTAGTAGAAGAAGTGGTAGAAGTAGTAGAGGTGATTGTGGTAGTGGCAGTAATAGCTGTGGTGGAAGTACTATTGCAAGTAATAGAGCTTGTAGAACTAGTGGCAGGGGTAGTTGTAGTAGTAGTGGTAGTAGTAGAAATAGCAGGGGTGATAGTGGTAGTAGCAGTAATAGTAGTGGTGGAAGTACTAGTAGAAGCAATAGATGTGACAGCAGTACTGATGGTAGTAGTAGCAGAAGTAGTAGTAGTAGTAGTAGGAGTAGTAGTGGTAGTGGTAGTAGTGGTGGTAGTGGTAGTGGGAGTAGTAGTGGTAGTGGTTGTGGTAGTGGTAGTGGTAGTGGTAGTGGTAGTGGTAGTGGTAGTGGTAGTGGTAGTGGGAGTAGCAGTGATAGTAGTTGCAGTACAAGTAGTAGTTTTCGTTATAGCAGAAGCAATAGAATTGCCAGTAGTACTGATGGTAGTAGTAGAAGTAGTAGTAGTAGCAGCAGCAGTAGGAGTAGGAGTAGTAGTAGAAGAAGAAGAAGTAGAAGTAGTAGTAGTAGTAGTAGTAGTAGTAGCGGTCGTAGCAGTAGTAGCTGTAGTAGTAGTGGTAGTGGTAGTAGTAGTGATAGTGGTAGTGGTAGTGGTAATGGTAGTTGTGGTGGGAGTAGCAATGATAGTAGTTGTAGTAGATGTAGTAGTTGGCGTTATAGTAGAAGTTGTCGTAGCAGTAGTAGCAGCAGAATTTGTTGTAGGGGCAGTAGTAGTAGTAGTAGTAGTAGTAGTAGCGGTCGTAGCAGTAGTAGCTGTAGTAGTAGTGGTAGTGGTACTTGTGGTGGCATATCGAACTAGTTATTTCATAAATTGAGATCATCATCACAAGTTGTTATTGGTCTATGAATCAATGTAGGAGGTAGCTTTTGTTCGTGATACAACAATGTTTATCGATCCTATTATAAGCGACCTCTGTCTGATTTTGCGCATTTTAGAAAGAAAAATTGATTAACAAATCAAGACGTGACTGGATAAACGAGCGAACTTTGTATACTATATTTCGTGAATTGATGTCATTGCTAAGTGTATTCACAAGTGAAAGTGAACGTTTAGCTGCCGGCCACAGCATGTCACAGTTCCTAATAGATTGTCATTATTCAAATCGACTCCACAGTTGCGACAGGTGGGAAAATTTAAAGATTGTGGGTGCTGTAATCTGCATACATGACGGCTAAGTGACAACGTGACGGCAGTTTTTGATTCTAGAATTAAGTATAATAGCTTCAAACATATATCCTTGTGAACCATAGCTGTTTAGTTCTGTTTATGTCTGGGCCACAGCATAGAGCTCCCACCAGGTTACGGCATCGAAAGCTTTTGTTAGAGAAATGAAGAAAGAAAGAAAGAAAGCGTGAAGCTACATACGTTGGTGTTATGACGAGTTTATTGCTGCTTTTTGCATCTAAGTATTGGCAGTCAAACATGCGACATCGGGGTTTTCAGTAAAATATTGAGTATTTAGTGCACGGTTTTGTGCTGTCCTGCGTTTTTATGGTGGCTGCTTGATATGAAAATCATACACATCGATAGAATACATATTGTTTCAATGTTCGACATTCTACCTGTAAAGATTAGGTGTTTTTGCAATAGTTTTGTTTCTTCAACCCATTCTATTTTTTGTATTCTTTCCATTTTTGTAGGATATTTACTTCAATAACCCAAAGCGTTGAGCATGGTAACTGCTTTATTTCACACAATGAATCTGTCAGGCCGTTTCTTAGCATAGACGGAATTCAAGAACAAGCAGATAAGTTTCATCTCATGTCACACCTACTCGTTATTGTCTAAAGCACTCGGGAACATACTAATGTTGGCTCTCTGTTGAACATTAAGTTGGCGACGCTACCATCACATGCTGTATGCTCAAATTTCAAATAAACTTCAGAGAAAACGTGAGTTCGATGAAGTTTCGATTTAGGATTCAATCCACTTTGTGAAATGCATAGTGTCTTTGCGGATAAATGTACCGATTAATAGCGTTTGTAGTAGCTCAATTGCTCAATCTGAAATGTCTATTATTTCAAAACTACATCTGTTTTAAGAATGGAAATCTTGGTAGATCTTAGCGATGAAGAGAACTTAGCACAGATTGAATCAGTTGGAGCAATTCTGACTTTATTTGAGCCAGCAAATTCTACTCATTCTCTCTTGCAGGATCCATTTTACGTTCTCCCAGGGAGGCATGTGAAAATTTCTATTACAAGTGTAAGTTAATATATGTTTTTACTGTTGCAACATTTAATCACAATGGTTTACAGCTTCAAACTTATCTAAGGTTAAGGGAGGTCCAATTTTGGGAGTTTTTGGACAATATAGCTTTAGCTCATTTTTACATATTTTGTTGTTTGAGCGAGATATTTTAACGAGTTTTTAAAATTAAAGCCAGATCTCTTATGGTTGTTGAGTAATTTGACCTCAAAGGTGTGGGGTGTATGTGTTGAACGAAGAAAATCGAAAAAGAGGTGATTATATTTTTCCGCCAAACAGATGTCTCCATGAACTGTCATGAATCTGCATAATTTTGGATTAAAATTGCAGCTATGACCAAAAACTACAGTATCTAGGAAGTTGAATTTTGACTTAGGTTTCCAAAAATTTTTTCAAAAATTTTATTTGAAGTAAACAGTGGCAAGTCGTCAAAATCCAACTTTTTCTGTGGCCGTATATTAGGGTCGTCGAAAAGAATTGTATACTGTCAAAAATTCAAAGGCCTAAATAAAAATTCTAATTCAAAGGTTCCGTAGTATTTAAATTGGCGGTTCCTATGATACAATTGTTTCTTTGCTACTCTCACCAGTTTCGAAATTTTTTTGCGCAAAACTATAAATTTTTATCACAATTAAGAAAGTGACGCTAATATGCGAAAGCTTGATTGAGTTTGCCGCAGAACCCTTCTTTGATATTCAATTCAATTCAAATTGCACTTAATAAATGGCGCGTAACATACGCAGAAGGAATCGAAAAAAATTTAAACTTGACATGTACAGCATATGTGGCTAGATCATAGCCCGGTTCATACTTCTGTTCTGCCTGTTTCTCCGTTTCTGTTGTCCGATTGTCCGTTTGTCTGTTTATCCGCTTTAAAGGTTGATTCATACCTATGCTGTTTTGATGTTTTCCGTTTGTCCTTGTGCAATACCAATCGAAAACGACCAGAACTATCACGTGCGTGCTAAACAAACGTTTGTAATTTGATTTTTGAATGGTTTTAAGATTAATTAGTCGAAATATTGACAGCATGGATTGATATGAAATTACTTTCAACTTGCAAAGATAACTAGATTTCAAAGTTTTGAAAGTTTTTGAAGAGAATGACATTTATAAGCAACACATTTAATGCTGTGGCCAATCAGTATAAACAGAAAGTGTCATGTGACTTGAAAAAAGAAACAGCAATCCAGCAATACAGTAACAAGTTGGCCCCAAAAGGGGCAATATTCCTTCGTTGACCTGTATGAATTTTATTAAGAAATGTTAAACAATCGTTTAAACATACCATACTTTTCTAGTTGTTTCTATTTTCTGTAGTCACAACTCACAAACAGCGAGTGAGACTATTCAAATGGTTACTTTTCCAGAATTCGCTTGTTGATAGTTAAACAGCATCTACTTAATTATTAAGGTACTTGTATTTGACTACTTGTTAAGTAGCTCACCTAACTGCTAAACCATTAATGGCAGATGAGAATAAATGAGTTGTCCTGTCCATTTTAAGTATTTAGCGTCACCCTATTACAGTAAAAACTACATCACGTCCATTTCCTCTTTCTTTCTCAACATTCTATGCCAAGAAATATTTTCGTATAAAGATCGTAATATCGTATGGGGTATTGTTATTTCTGTAGCAATGGTCAAGTGAAAAATTTTTTCAGTTAAGTTGAACTGAAATTTTACCACCTTTGTCCCTAATGCACCAAAGTGAGCTCCCAAGCTGCACTGATGCGCCCAAATATGTGCAACCGTTTAGGTTGCTGACAAATGAGAACTGCGAGAAGACTGAAAATTTCGTCGTTTAAATAGCTGCTAACCTAATTTGCATAAATTAACTTCCCCAAAAAAGTGCCCTATACTAGCCCTGTGTTGAAGATAGGGCCTCGTCGTGGTAAAATAGAGAAAACACACACTAACCATAGCCAAGCTTCATTTTATACATTCCTGCTCCAGCAGAAATAAAAAGTTTAATAGTGGACTACAACAGATAATATACCCCACAAATACGGACAAACTGAAACGGACAAGCGTCCAATCAGCAAAATAAGTGCGAACCACTTCGTCCTTTTTAAAAACGGCCAACCGGATAGCCAGACAAACCGACAAACGGAAAAAATGAGCGAAATCCGTGATATCAAAAATTGTCAGGACGGAACCTTCACCTTAAGATAAAACAAACTTAAACTTAAATCTTTATATATTTACATTAAAATCTTACTATTATTTATATTAAAATCAATTAACGTTACTTGTCAAACTTGGCTTAAAATAAAATTAGTATATGCATCTATCAAAAGATTTTGAGTACACCATTACAGCGAGTTTCCGCAGAACCAACATAGCTGCAATTCCAGCTAAATTTTCATGCTCTGTTGCAGCACGAGGTTTGCAGCAATCAGTTAGTTAGTGCTACATTTAGAAAGTCTGATATAAGGGGACCCTAGAGCACCAGTTAAAGTTAAAAGTCACCTTGCCAGCCTACTGAAAAAGTGCTCGGAAAAATGAAATTCAGCTGGCAAGTTTTTCGTATGTCTAATCTGCGGAAACTCGCTATAATGGTGTGCTGAAAATATTTTGATAGACGGAATAGGTACATAAAATCTGAATATGCATCTTCTCATAGAATAATTCATATTTATTATGGCTTGATTGCTTTCCAAAATCATAAACTGTCATTAATTACACTTACGTTGCAAGTGCAAAGTTTTCGCCAACTATGTCAACGCATATGTAGATAACCTAGTCCATATCCAACATTTGTTTAGTTTGAATAAGTCGATCGCATAAACTATAAACTAGCCAGAGTCTGAGACCACTAAAACCAACCATCCAAATCTGTTTTGATATGATTGTTCTTCCAATGTTTCGTCATTGTTCCCATTTTGGTCCTGGATGTTTATGCTTTAAGTACATAAATTTCTGCTAATGGTATTTCTAATGTTTTTATAGTAGCTACATGCACATCGAGATGTTCATATTCAGCTTCATTTTCGTGGACCTTTTTCCATAATGCCTGATAAGTATAACCCGGGCTTAGCATCATTAAGCTTTAGAGCGCAATAGAACGTGTTGCTAATGTCCACATTAAATTGTTGTTTGAATACATTGGAACATTTCATAGTTTGCCATAAATTGCTTAAACATGTAAACATACTATAAAAATAGTAATTATTTAGTCCGTTTTTCAAGCTTCTTATGCTTTTAGCGGAAGAGCAGAAGTGGGTTAATTTGCTTAAAGTAATAAGTGTCAAATTTGGTTGGTTTCAGATTTTTTAGATATTGTTTTTATATAGAGTTTTAAGATTCATCTTTACACCACGCAACCACAGATACTAATCCACCGACTCTTTCTATTTTCTAAAGTTGTTTTTGTCAGTATTTATAACTGTCAAGTCAACTTATAAAATATGGTGTTTTGCTAATGTTTCAGGATGTTATTGTAACCTTACCAACCCCGCAAGGACGATGTATCTCTTCTGATGATCATGTGGCTCCTTATTACTATGGCGAAACCTATAGTCAACAGGTGATCGTTTGTTATACATGCTATACTTGTTATACGTGCATACGGTTCGTGAACATCTACATATGTTTTGCATAAACATGAGTGCATTATTCGCTTATTGGAACTCAACTCAACAACAAAACTCCCTCTTTCACAAAGTTATATCTTGGGATTGCGAACTAGTGAACACAAATGAGAACATCGAGTGGTCTACCGGTTTGGCGGATCTGCGGAATCTGCACACCATTTCGCCCACATTATGCCCTATGCCTTTTTGTCTGGAGTAGAGACCTGCGCGGGTCGAAGTTTTGGAGGCCGTCCCGCCCGGCCGGTGAACAATGTTTTTCGGCCCGTACGGCCCGGCCCGTGAAAGGTTTCGGCCCGCTCGGCCCAGCCCGTCAGAATTGTCGGCTCTCCCGGTCTCGTCCGCGAAATTTTTCATTTTCTTCAAAAGTAAAAAATTTCAAAAAATCCCAAACTTATTATTGAAATTCAGTTTGCAGTTTCTATATTTCAAATAATCGCAAAAATTGCGTCAATGAATTGAGAGATCTGACATTAATTTTGAGCACCAACTTTTGCAATCAACAATTTAAATTGTTTTTCCAAATTTTAACAGTTTGATTGTTCCGAATGTTTTCAACAACAAGGTCGTGCTGGACAGCATCTGAAATGGTAATTTTTTGAATACCTTTTCACAAATCAATAAATAAGCATAAGCATTTTGATTATAGATAACCTTAAAATTTGAAGCATTTATTTAACAATTTAATCGTTTAATAGTAAAATTTAAACAGTGTACAGAGTAGCATTCTAGCATTCATGAAATGAAAATGCTGAAACTAATTCATCGAAAGCAGTGTGAATGTGTAACATGATGATGATGATGGCGATGATGATGACGAAACATGATCAGGAAGCACAAAAGTCTTTCAATCTAAACATTTGAGTTATTTTTCTTTAGTAAAATCTCGCAAAAAATAATGGGAGCAGGCCGGAAGCTGGGCCCGTGGCCCGGCCTGGCACGTGAACGCTGGCCGCAGGCCGTAATGCAGGTTTCTAGTCTGCAGGAATCTCAGCAAATGTGCGTTTTTAGACTAACTTATATTTTAAGTAACCTATTTTATGATTGTTCAGGCATGTTTGTTCAGCACGTTGCAAGACTGCTACGTGAAAAAGTGTGGATGTGCCAACCCTATTTACGCCAAAAGCGTGAACGATTCCCAGTGTTCAGATTTTCTAGGATGTAAGACTTTTGCTTGTTTAATTGTATGCTTGAAGTGCGAATGCATACAAATATTTTGTACCGCTGACGCATGACAAAATCGGTAGTAAAGAAAGGTTTGGCAGGGACTCATTTTCCCGATTTTGAAAAGCTCTTCGTTAGATCTTCACATTCCGCATTAAGAGCTTTTAAATCCCGGAAACTTGAAACACTTCGTTAGTATAATAAGCTAACACAATCTTATTATAGGCTTACACAGGCCTACTGTATTTGGAAACTTTTTGCATAAACTGACTGTAAATAGAAAATTTCCAGTATCAGAACCGTTTTCTATATTATGCTTTTATATGCTTACTCTTTGTACGAGGAAAGAATAATTTTTACTATAACTATAAGATGTGTTCGTAATATTCAAGTGTCTTGCCTATGGCTGTCAACTGATGAAATCATGAAAACGACACCAAAAATTGACCATTGCAAGGATCCGTGCCGGTTTGCTTACCATTAATATTTTCGTGATCAGTTAGGAATGGATTTAGTTCTTGAGTTGCAGCCTCTGCTGGATTCTTAAACCCAAATAATACCTGAATCACACACCTGTGCAGAATATATAAAACACGGATTCAGCTGTTAGCTTTAACGTATTAGATGGTAAATAACACAGATTATTTAAACCAATTAATGGGAACTGAATCTATATAATGCTTGCTTGCTTGCTTTGAATACAATGAATTACTCTGATTCTTTAATCAATGAATCAGGGTCTCTAATTTCTTTAGCTCTTTCACCAATGGGGTCTTTAATTTATCTAGTTCTATATGAGATATTTTATGTCTCTTACTTTACACAGCTCCAAGTCTGTGTGCAATCTGTAATACAACTTCCAATGATATTAACTCGTCAAACTAAAGTGTTTTTATACATTTAAAACACAACATAATGGCGCATTGAGGTTTCTTTCTCTGAAGTGCTGGCTATTATACACCTCAAATTTATTTACGACTCTGCAATTTATTTTTAGTCAAATTCTTTACCACAGAATATCAACGTTCAGTTTATACCCTGCAAGGAATTACAAGGTTGTGGTTTTATGTAATAATGTTTGCGGTTCTTATATCGACACCAAGATGGAATATCTTCACGTCTTTACAATGAGTTCCGAGAGTATTGCTTCTTGAAACTCGTGTATGCATGGTTTTTGAACAATTCCGAGCATGCAATATTATGCATTTCGTTTAAAATTTATATTAATTTTACTTTTGTTTTGAATATTTTTTATTGGAGTATTTCAACAAAAGATCACGTATTTGCAAAACGCAAACTTACTGCTGAAAATTTGGGCCAGTTTGTAAACTGATTTCGACAAGCTTGTACTTGCCCAGGCTTGGAGACATGTTTGAAACACCTTACCATGCTTGCATACCTTTATTTTCAAGAAATAAGTGAGTAAATTATCACAGAAATACATCTTTTGTTTTAGTCTCCATATTGCAAAAATTGCAGTAACAAGTGAGTTGCAGTTATTTCTTAACGACTAATCACTTTTAGAGCGCTTTCCAACGATTAGTTGCTTTTAAGAGCGGTATAGTATATCTAGCAAAATTTGCTCATGTTTCGCTTAAATGCAAATTGTTCAATACTATATTATTTAAATTTCACCAAATAACCAAGTAGATGGTTGGAACTTAATAAGGAAGAAAACAGATCAACTTAACTTTGTGAAGTCTGAATTAAATTTTTAGTCTTAGTCGGAAAATTCAGGCAATATTTTCCGTTGACTGTCAAGTTACTTGTGCACAGAATCCGCGAATAGGGGACGCAGTTTGCTACCTTTATCCACAGTCGTTTTGCCAATAGTTTTATATTAATGCTATTGTCTCAAAACATTACGTTATGCTGAATTTGATATGGACTAGCTTACCATAATAACGAAGCTAGTCTGGCGAAGCGTCATATTCAAGTCATCATGAAACCAGCTGCTTTAGGACTGGGAAAATGCCACTGACGTAAACAGTTAGTATGCCTTTCTTCATAGCTGCATCTATTACCGTGGCTGTAGCGACTGCCGCTCGGCTTAGCAAAAAAGACTAGGCATTTCTAATGAAGGGTTTACCTTCGAGTGATCTAGTAATTAACTTGTCTTTATTTAAGAGCATATTCATTAATTAACATCCACTATAAAGATACATTCATTGTGGTATTTAAGGAGACGTTGAAAGAAACAGTAAGTGTATGATTACAAGTAAAACCCGTAGTGTTACTGTGTTTGAGCTAATTGACAAGCATGAAGATTTTTCATTGAAGAAAATTGTTTGCTATCTTTAATTGTACCACACCTTGAAATTTCCTCTGCAACTGGTTGGCATTAATGTGAAGCAATGAAAGCAACTTACGTTAAGGCGCAGGGACGTACACTACATTGGAGATCAAACATGTTCGGAAAGTTAAACGGTGATGTCATTGAATAGAAAACACCAAGTTCAAATCTACAATTAGAATCCTGTGTGAATCCAAGGTATTAAAATGCCAGGACCATTAAATGTGGAATGTGGAATATATACTATTTTTCCAGCTAAATCAGACACTGATTGCAATGTATAGTAATGTTCTGTCTGCCCCGTTCCGATTAAAGCAGTGCAATGATGTGCAAGGATAGGCAACTAGGTGATGAATTCAGTCTTAGGAAGTGGTAGAATGTACTATTCAAGTGGGGTTCCAAAGGCACCGTAATATAGGATAAGAATTTTTTCTAAATTATAAAAATGCATGTCACACAGTCTTTGTCTGACAATAATCAGCCTGCGTGCAATTATGAAAGTTTCGTGTTTTGTTTGTTCAATGCGGAATTTTTACGTTTCAGATAACAACAGTTGTTAGTGATTTGGGAAATATGCTTGGAATTACGTGCGGAATATCAATAATTGGAGCAGTAGAAATATTGCTGTCAACTGTGGATCTGGGCCTGAACA
Organism: Trissonchulus latispiculum; assembly: GCA_030248195.1. Classification (NCBI taxonomy): domain Eukaryota; kingdom Metazoa; phylum Nematoda; class Enoplea; order Enoplida; family Ironidae; genus Trissonchulus; species Trissonchulus latispiculum. The sequence goes on from JASAND010001199.1 coordinate 45,192, forward strand.
AGCACATACATCCATAGTTTTTGGAAATATGAAGTGACCGCTGCTTGTAGTATTTATGTCGAATTGAATTAAATCTACTGTCATTGTTAATTGTTTTAGTGCTTTTATACTTGTAATTTCAAGTCACGTTAATGGTCTGCTTATAAAAATACCGTGTTGTTAACCTAGATAAAAAGAAAGATATCGCACGCAATTTGGCTAACTGAATTAAAATAGTGCAACAGCAGTAAATGAAGCAAAGTTGCTATATTTGCAGACATCAATATCAAACTGGGCCCTCAGTCGAAACAACGACTGTTCTGAGTTACACCTTAGCCTTAGTTATGGTTGAACAAAGCCAGAATGTGTTTCAAGTGCTACGACTTCGAGGTTGGTACTTTTCTGAAACGTTTGTAAAACGTGAGCTCGTTTCAATTTTAAGGATGTGATGCTTTTGGGCATGTATCGTTGGTTGACGGTGGAAATTTGATGAAACTTTCCAAAATAAGTTTTTTAGTTTTCCAACACCCTACGAGCAATCCCGTTTGAAAAATTCGACATTACCGTTCAGGGCCAGCTTTGCCAATTTTTGACAGTTAGGTTGCGGCTTATGGTTACGAATATATTCATTCCGAAGATCTCGTTGTGCTATACAGTTTTGCTTTTTTGAGCAACTTTCTAGCTTTTCTCTATCGTCAAATACATACAGCCACCTTTCTCATTTTGGTGTCAAAAACTTGTCATTTTTGCTGAAATGTGATTAGCCATTTCTTGAGCTACGCAAGTCGAAACATTAAACTAAGGGTGTCGATTCAAAGGTCTCACACAGAGGCCAATTATAATGGGCATGGTTATCATGCGATTGCTACTATCTCTACACCAAAACTAGTCCGGGACCCTTTGCAGTCACCCAATTTGTTGCTTTCTAGCTAAACTGGTCGCTTGCCAAAGTTGGTAAAAGTTGGCAAAATCTACTTTGCGCATACATCTTAGCAAGAGTGCATTATTGCACTATATATATGAAGAAGAAGAAGAAGAAGAGTAAGCCACTAGAAAGTAAGCCACTAGAAAGTAAGTAAGTAAGAAGAGTAAGCCACTAGAAAGTAAGTAAACTAGAGTAAGCCACAGTAAGCCCTCTTCTTGGCATTGCGTAACGGTGCTCCGCCCACAATACGCGAATCCCGTTTGGAGAGGGTTGCCGAAAGAGGTCCCCGTTTGGGAGGGTCCCCAAGTCTGGCTAAGATTGGCTAAACCGGATTGGCTGTTGGCGTCACCCTCCCCAAGCGGGGACCTCTCTTGGCTACTCCCCACCAAACGGGGCCCCTTTTGTATGCTCTCCACCAAACGGGGATCCATTTTTTGCAATAAGCAGAAACAACCGTAACCCTCTGCTCTGCAATTTGATTGTCTGTTGGCTACCCCCCCCCCCAGACGAAGGAACATTCGCGTATTGTGGGCGGAGAACTATTACGCAATGCCAAGAAGAGAAGCCCTCTAGTGGCTTACTCTTCTTCTTATACATAATGCAATTATGCACTCTTGATTTTAGCTAATTTCCTATGATTTCATAATAACTAAGAAAAGATCCTCAATAGAGGTTTCGAATACTGAACCGATGTGTCCCGAAAAAATTTACTTCCACCTTCAAAAATTCTGAAAAATCGCACTCCTTCTAAACTGCAGTAAAAATTAATAGAAAACCAAAATTTTGTATTGAATTTGTATTGTAATGTTTCATTGTATTCACTAAAAAAAGAGAAAATGTTAAGCTACATTTGACATAAACAGAAACTACCGTAACCTTCTGCTCTGTGTTTGTCCGCGTTGTATAACGCATTATTAATTCATTGTCGCTTCAGTTTGGATACGAACTCCTTCTAGCTTGGTGCGACTGTAGCCTTGGCAGCTCAGTTGACAGGCGTCGGAGCGTTCACCCGAAAGTCGTGGGCTCGAGTCCCACCCGAGGCCTGAATTTTTCGTGCCTTGAAACGGTTAGAGTTTGAAAATTCGTAGAAAAAGTGTTTAGTCTTACAAAACTGTTAGCAAGAATTTTTTTTGTAAGCAATCCCCATTGGTATATACTCAGATGATGTGAAATCTTCTAATTGGAATATTTGACAACGTACTCATCAATTATTAATGACTAATTTTAAAATTATTTTAAAGACATTGTAAATGATTTAATGACTTTCACTCCAAGTTTACATCTAGTCAAATTAATACAACGTGTTACGATTTAATTTATTGAGAATTGCACATAAACTTTCAGCAGTGTAAGACAGTTTTGATTATCGATACCATTTTGCACTAGTGGTCAGTTTGCAGCCTTCGCAACATGCAACAGTGACATCAGTAGGTCCGGATGCGCTCGAATTTCATCGAATTCAGGCAACGCCTGGAGGCTATTCAAATTGGTGGCAATCATATTCAAGCACTGTCCCTTCAACTTCTTCCATTCCAAAAGATGAGCTAGGAGTAAATATTCGCCCATATTCTGTTTATTGACTTCTTTTCCCAGTTTCCACTGAGACGCTTGCAGCAGGGCTGGAAAATCATAGCAATGAGCCATCTGAGCCAAATGTTTCCAGCAACGGACAGAATTATCCTCGGTCAAAATGTGAACACTTCCGTAGTTACTTGAGAAAAATCTTGACGGAAGTGCTCGGAAAATCCTTCAGTGGTAGCACTCCTGACTGCTTTTCTGCAAAATCTGATTTCATACTTTTTCGCAAAACTGGACTTTTCAGCACAGCAGCAAACGATGTCCATAAAATACTTCGTTATCAGAGCATGTAATTTTAAGATCACTCAAAGGCTTTTCGGGATTATCTAATCCTTCCCAAAGTTCAGTGAAAAGTTCAGTGGTTCGAGTATCCTCCACGTTGTTCACTTCAGACGTTGAATCGCCATCTTTGGTCACAGTTATCAACACTTTGATACAGTCTCGTGTAGGTTTTAATACAACTTCACCAGGGACAGACACAACCAGTTTATCGGCAAGTAATGCGCTAGGATAGCAGTAATAACAAGAGTGCATAATTGCACTATATATAAGAAGAAGAGTAAGCCACTAGAGGGCTCCTCTTCTTGGCATTGCGTAACGCTGCTCCGACCACAATACGCGAATGTTCCCCCGTTTGGTGGGGGGGTATGCAAAAGGGGTCCTCGTTTGGTGGGGGGGTATGCAAAAGGGGTCCCCGTTTGGTGGGGTGGTAGGCAAAAACGGGTCCCCGTTTGGGGGGGGTCGCCAAAAGCCAATCAGATTCAGCCAATCTTAGCCTGACTTAGCGACCCCCCCCCCCAACGGGGACCTCTTATGCCTACACCCCCCACCAAACGGGGACCCCTTTTGCATACCCCCCCACCAAACGGGGACCCCTTTTGCATACCCCCCCACCAAACGGGGAGGAAGTATGCTTGTCGACCCCCCCCCACCAAACGGGGGAACATTCGCGTATTGTGGTCGGAGCACCGTTACGCAATGCCAAGAAGAGGAGCCCTCTAGTGGCTTACTCTTCTTCTAATATATAGTGCAATTATGCACTCTTGGTAATAACCTGCTTCGGCACGAAGAAGCCATTGCGAAGGCTGTCGAACTTGACCTGACGTAGAAGACTGTTTTCGATACTGAAGATAAAGGATTAAGTCGTCGGAATGTGCGCCTTTGAATTTAAGTGTAGCCTCCATATCTGGTCCGAGGTGATAAGAGCGAACATAAAGACCCACTGTTACCTCTGCAGAATATTTTTCACAGGCCATTGGTGCAGCAGAGCAATCTGAAAGCATTCGTCGTCTGAAAAGCAAATCTAGACACTAGAATCGTCGTGATACACCAAGATTTGGTTTTAACCCATTTGATTCAGGTTGCACGTGAGCTGGAAATTTCTGCAGCCTGAAATCAAATTGATCTGTTGACGTCAATATTTACAAATTCAATTTCAAGATTCTGAGGCATTTTCCTTCTTACTGCTCACGAGCGGCCTGACTGTTCTTGTTTTGTAGCCTGGTTTACGTGGTTATCTCGTGTATTCTCGTCCTTGTTCTCTGCTTTTCTTCTCTGATTATGCCTGGTGACCGCAGAGGATCCGTAAGCTCGGCAAAGCATGTGAACTGCGCATTAAGTGAGCTGCAGATTGGGTCCAAAGACTATACCATTAGCTGTCCTTTGTGCCCTGCCAGTTTCCACGCGTTTTGTGTAAATATCGACAATAAGCTCTATCAGAATCTGGAAAAGCTGAATGCTTTACCATTGGTTTCGGTTTTATGTCCGCGGTGCAAGGACTTGCCGAGTCGGTTGAGTCAGCTAGAGTCCAGGTTGGCTGCCCTGGAAGGAACCGGAAATTTGGACTCTGTTGCTACTGTTACGACGGACAAACGCATTCAGTCATTGGAGCATGCACTGAACTGTGTGCTTGATCGGATTGAGCAGCTGGAAGCCAAGTCAGCTAAATTTGTTCCAAATCTCCGAGAAGAAATCGAGGAAGTGGTTCTGAAAGAATCGAAAAAGGACAGATTAGTTTTGTTTAGACTGCCTGAACCGACTGCAGAGGACGGCGCGGATCTGGGCATCGAGGGAACCAGATTAGCTGATCGCACTGAGATTGCCGAAATGGCCTCTAAGCTGGATATCCCGGTTGATGAAATAGTCGATATCTGTTGCGATGGAGTAAAAAAGAAGAATGCGAAAAAGCCCAGAATCATTAAGATCTCTTTTAAACATCAGGAATCCAGACAAACTTTTCTCTATGGATTGTCATGCAGAAGGAAAAAGATGCCTGGAAGGACATATGGACTAGACCTGACCCTACCGAAAGAGAACGGATGTCCGACATGGCCTTACGTCAGCAGCTGGAAAGCTACAGGAAAAAAGAAGGTAGCAACCAAAATGTTGTTATTAGAAATGGCAAGTTTTATGATAAGGTTGCTAAGGTTGTAGTGCAGCTTGGCGAGTAGGAACCGTCACCCTTGAAGCGTACAAATTCGGATGCACCGATATGTTGGTTGTTAAATGCTACTTCTTTATGTAATAAGATAAATGAGTTACGCCTCAAAATTTTTTACAGTTCTAAAAAACCTGTGTGCATTTTTGTTACTGAAACCTGGTTTAATGAAAGGAGGGACGGTGACGGTTTTTGCAGCGTCGATGGATACTGTTTGTATAGATGTGATCGTGATGGCCCGGGAAGGGGCCTGGCTGCTTACGTAAAACGAGGTATCAAGCACAGTTTTGTGAAGGATATATCCAGTGTTGGTTGTGAGAGCTTGTGGTTGGATGTGTTTTTTCGTAACCAGCAGTTACGGTTTGGTTTATTTTACCATTCGCCTACTCCTGGGGTGTCTAGCTTGGCGAACATTTTGCAGAATATGGAAGTTGGTCTTGTTGGAGCGGGTGGGCATAGTAAAGTAATAGTACTAGGAGACCTTAATATGAGAACAATAGATTGGACTGTTCCGCAGGGGTTCGATGCAGAGCGATTTCTGGATTTTGTTTTGGATAATAGTTTACAACAGTTTGTGTACGAGCCGACTTCTATAACTCCCCCTTATAAAATTTTGGACTTAATTCTTGCTAATTGTCCATACGGTGTCAAAAATATTAAAATACAGCCTCCCCTGGGTTGTAGTACGCATAACATAATAACATTTGTTCCAAATGTGGAATATGAAAAAGCAAATGTAAATGAACGTAGGTATGACTTCAGAAATGCTAAGTATAACGACATGAAAGTATTTCTTGATAACATTGATTGGAATTTTTATATAGTTTGTGTAATAATGTTGATGATATGTGGAATATATTTGTGGATACTATTAATGAAGCTGTTAGAAATTTTGTTCCTCTTCAGAAATCTAAAAGAAAATTCTGTTTTCCCTTATCTGCTTCTGCTAAGCTTTTACTTAATCGAAAAAGGGCATCACGTTGCGATACAGATTTAAATATGCATAGGATAATCAGTAAAAACTTTCGAAAGGCTTTAAGGTTGGATCAAACAAAATTCGAAAAAGGTTTAGCTCGCAAGAGTAACTTAAAGGGATTTTATAGCTATGTCAAAAAAGTGCTGAATGTGCAAGATGATATTGGAACCCTACAGACAATGAATGGTGAAATGCTGTTTGAAAGTGATTTGAAAGCAGAATGCCTAAACGAGACGTTTGCTGATGTCTTTGTTGATGACGATAATCATGATGTACTGTTTCCCTCGCGTTGTGAGGTGGTTATGCCTGATGTAATATTTAATGATGTTAATGTCTTATCTGCGTTGAAACGTTTACCACCGAAAACTTCATGTGGACCGGACGGAATACCTTCTATTTTGCTAAAAAACTTGCGTTTCAAATCGCTACACCTTTATCGAAAATTTTTGCTAAATCTTATGAAACTGGTCAACTGCCTCAAGATTGGAAAAAGGGCAACGTATGACCAGTATTTAAGAAAGGAAGTAAACAAAACCCGAAAAATTACCGTCCTATTAGTCTTACAGTGGTGTGTTGTAGAGTTATGGAATCAGTTCTCAAAGAAAGCATGATGAATTATTTAATGCAGAATAACTTAATAACCAAGGTTCAGCATGGTTTTCAGCCACGTAGGTCAACAGTGACGCAATTACTTTTTTTATAACAGACGTGATAAAACAATTGGACATGGGAAAGTGCATAGATATTGTTTATATTGATTTAGCTCGATACCGTCTGTCATAGTGAACTTATAACAAAGCTTAGTTCTTACGGATTTCCGGAGAAAACAATAAATTGGATCAAACAGCTTTTGACAGGCAGAATGCAGCGGGTTAAAGTTGAAGGCTCGTACTCAAGTTGGAAAGCTGTGAAAAGTGGGGTACCTCAAGGATCCGTCTTAGGACCGTTATTATTCTTGCTTTTTATAAACGATCTACCTGACGTGATGCAAAATTCGTTCGTTAAATTGTTTGCTGATGATGCCAAGATTTACAGACCAGTATCTGATAAAAATTCTCAAAGCTTGTTGCAGGATGATCTAAATAGAATTGCCCAATGGTGTACACAGTGGTGGCTGTCAATTTCTGTTATGAAATGTTCTGTTTTGCGTGTATTCCCTTACGGAATTTCTAGACATAGTTTTGATTTATTGCATATGTATACGTTAGATGGTAGTCGGTTATCTGTGGTTTCTCATGTATCTGATTTGGGAGTTATATTAGACAATAGTTTAAATTTTTATCAGCACGTTGCAAAAGTAAGAGCAAAGGCATCTAAACGTGCAGGGTTGATTTTGCGCGTTTTTGCTTGTAAGGAGAAGGAATTTTTGGTTCAAATGTTTAAAACCTATGCTAGACCTATTGTTGAGTACGCAACTGAAATTTGGAGTCCTCGGTTTCTAAACCAGATTCGATCTGTTGAGGCGGTTCAAAGGTCTTTCACTAAGCGTATAAAAGGTTTTTACAATATGTCGTATCCTGAACGGTTGATTGATCTAAATTTGGATTCGTTAGAATTAAGACTGACTGATGTCTTTTGCTGAAGACTTGCTGACTTATGTCTTTTGTACAAAATTGTGCATGGCTTGATTGACATTCCTTTTGATGAGTTATTTAGTTATGCTAATGTGGACGGTACGCGGTCGCATTTCTTGAGTTTACGACCGGAAAGGTTCCGGAGGACCCATACTTCTTACTTTTATTACCACAGAGTTTGCGAAATATGGAATGCTATGCCCCTTGATATAGTAAGTTCTGCTAGTATCCATATCTTCAAAAGAAAAATTGTACAGAGAAAAGATCTGTTCTTGCGTTTTCTTCGAGGGTAAATAGGTTTTTATACATTACTTACATTTCAAATTTTCTTTTTCTAACAAATTAACACACATATATATACTAACAAAAATGTTGACGTCATTCATATCTACTGCTATATATACCAACTATATTATGTTCACAGGGTTAAAACGCTGCAACGCCGCCTGTTGCTGTTCGTAGCGAAATAGGCGAAAGGGGGGAACAAGAGGGGAATCTGTCTGATCTACAGCCGAAATGTCTGGACTACAGTTTCCGTATAAGACGGAAAAGAGTCAGATATAGTCAGGCGGTTGACGGGGAGTGTTTGGACGAGATTATCGAAAACGTCATGTCCAGAGCTCTGTGCGGTGTTGCCCCCGTTGTTGATGGGACAACTACGACAAATGAAGGTATTTTTTGGGTGAAGGAGGCTGTGTCTTTGCTTCTAGTTCACTCTCTGTCTTTCTTTTTTCAACATGTGGCAAAAAAGGACGAAATACGCAGAGCATTTTGAACAGCTCCTAGTTTCTTACGGAGATCAAACTATATTCATGAAAGATGTAATAGCAGAATTTATGCTTCTGTTTTTACTTACTTGCGTTCACTCGTCTGTTTTGTCAAGGTGTCAAATTTTGTCCTGTTTGATTATAGACGCCGATGCTGTGACTCAAGCAACTAGTCTTCCTTTGGTCGCTGACGCTGTCTCAGGCGGTGTGAGCATTTTTGAAGAAAGTCTGAAACAGGAGGGGCCGATGGATATAGAAGACACTCCCCCTCCGCCGCCCCGTGATTCAGGAGAAGCGTGGGCTGTTCATGGACAAAAAGAGGATGCGGCATATTTCGGCGGGGCCAGCTCACCGCCACATCGTGCGGATGAACACTTGGTCCAGACGTCCAGCTTTCGCCATCGTTTGGACGAACATTACGATGATATGGAAATGGAGACCCCTCCACTACGTATTATCACAGGAAATTAGCCTAATGCGCATGTCTGGTTTACAGAGTTGACTTGATCTATAGGCAAGCAAAATTGAGGAATTGCTCGGAGTTGCCAAATCTACGTAACGTTAGCTTTCATTTTATTTTTAAATGTTTGCCCAAATCTGTTAGATTACACAGGACGACCGGCGAAAGAAGAACACAAGAGATAAAGAAAACATAGACCGACGCTCTACCGGTTGGACAATCTAAGCGCTATCGACTCAAGCCAGTATTCGAACCCAAACTGCAGCGATAGGTTGCAATACGCATAATACCATTTTTAATAAAACTTAAGTGGATGGCTGATGAAATAAAGCGTGTGGCAATCAAGGCTTGGGATAAATATTAATTTTAGTTGTTGAAGTTGTCGTTAAATCATCACGTGGAACGTTGGAATCATTTCTCGGATGCGTATAAGCAATTTCGAAGTCAGTTTTGTTATTTTGTGGGTGTGAATACAGTGCCACTTGGAGTTGGCGGGTGGCCATTGTGTCCAAGTGGAGTTCGAGTGGGAGCAAGACAATATTTTCTTTTTGGCGTCGACAGCAGTGCTGTCCTGGGCTAGAGGCCTGCACGGGCCGAATTTTTGCGGCCTGGCCCGGCCCGGCCCGTGAGAAGTTTTTCTCGGCCCGCCCGGTCCGACCCGTCAACTGCTTCGGCCCGGCCCGGCCCGGCCTGTCAAAATTTTCGGCCCGCCGGAGCCGCGGATTTTTTGTCCCAAAATTCAAAATTACGTAAATATTTTTCGCTTGTTTTTCCAAACAGAATCTCTGCTTTTCAGTGATTTTTCTAGGAAAAATATGTTTTTCCTAAAAAGTGATTTTCCAGTTTTTAATGGTTTTAAACGCAGTTTTAAGGACACAATTTTTGTCGTTCTACAAATGAAAGCAAATAGATATTGATTTGTATTGACAATTTGTATGACTGGAGCGTTCGAAAAACATAAACATTTAAAATTCCCTAAAAGGTTACAGTGGCGGCATTTAAATATTGTACTTTTACTAAACCAGTTGAAATTCTGTAAAGTACAGATTTTTATTAGAATTAGTCGAGAATTAAACGAATTATAATTAGAAATAAAAAGCTTTAGAAAGATGCAAATGCGCAGAAGGATCAATTTCAAAGAATAGTAAATCTTTGCTTTAGAAATCCAAAACTTTTATTCTTTAAACAGCGTTTTCTAAGAAAATGTAAGGTTTTTAAAGAAACATTGCGAACACATTAAAACCAAATCAAAAATACTTACACTGTTCCTAATACCGTATATTACCCTAACTCAAAGTTTTATATTCCTATGTAGCAAACGCTAAACTGACTTAGATGAATTGAGGATTTGACATTAATGATGAGACAAATACATATCACTCATGAAAATAAAATGCTGAAGTTAACTGCGGAAAACCAGGGTTACTGTGAACGAAACATATTTCGGAAACACAAAACCTTTTAAGCTAAAATATGAGTTATTGTTTTACAGTTAAATCATTCAAAAAACTGATGGCAGACTGTCGGCCCGCGGCCCGGCACGGCCCGTGAACTTTGGTCGTTGGCCCGCCCGGCCCGGCCCGGCCCGTAATGCAGGCCTCTATCGTGGGCCATCATAAATGTCCGCGGAACAGCTTGAAATTGCCGCATCCTTGCGGAAAAGTATCGATATCCTCTGACATTTGGCCTTCGAGCTGTTCGGCATTATTGCCCGATTGTGCCACAACATACAATCGTTATCAACTGTGCGCTGATTTTTAAGCCACGTGTTTGTTCTGGAAGTGCCGATTTCGCATTCTCACGGGCAGCCATTTTTTCCGTATTGGATAGGACCTATTTCTTTATAGATTAAGCGGATTAGATTAAAATTCAAATATAGAAACATCACCTCGGATTAAACGGACTAAAATTTAATCCAACGGCTGAAACTAGTTTAACGGATTAAATTTAATCATGTTTTAATGCAAGAGTTAATTTTAATTCGACCTGTTTGCTCGCTATTCCTTTCAAGACCAATTTTATTCCGTTTAGTCCGTCTCTCGCATTTTCATCTAGTTTTGAACCCTCGTGCTGTTACGCGGATTAAACGGAATAAAAGTTGGCGGGTTAAAATTTTTTATCGCTGTTTCTTTAATGGCGGATTTATAAAGTTTAAATCGTTTAATCGGTGGATTGAAAAGGGACGGATTAAACGAGTTAATTTTAATCCATTTAATCCGTTTAACCTTGCATTAAGGAAACAGCCGTTAAAATTTTAATCCGACTGATCCGGTCCGGTCGGTCCGGTCCGGTCCTTTGGTCCGTTTAGTCTGACCATTTTAATTTTTAAATACATAGATCGAGTGGATCCAATGATCTTTTTCAGTTGCTTCGTTCAGTTGTGGAACATGTGGAACTGTCGAAACTAAGTTCACTTCGGCATCTTCATCATCAGGTAGTCGATGCGCTAGCCAAGACAAATACTCACCATTGCTGTGCCGAACTGACTATGCAGAAAAATATGTCTGAGCAAAAGCTTTAGTGTATTGATCCATTCTTGGCATTCTTCTGATTAAGGATCTAGCCCAGCTATTTTGAACCCGTTTGGAATTATATCGGGAGCTCGTTTTCATTACGTTGTGCAGAATACTCTGTGGCAGACATACTTAATTCCTGGTGAGACATTCTTTAGCAAATCACAACGCCCATCCAGCCTTTTTGGAGCCAGTCCAGCCGCAATTCTTACATTTTGCATGAAGAAAAAATATACTTCACCTTCTTTTTCTCGCATAAAGTCCAAATAAAAACGCTTAGGCATATGCTAATGTGCTTTAGGCGAGTGGAATATGCAATTCGCATGTGTTAGGTTGCTATCTCTTGAATTGGATGGAATATTGTTAAGTTACATAATTATGTACCAAGAGTCAAACAATTTTTAGCGGTTCTAAACTCCAGCAAACTAGCATGAAATTGAAGTTTTCTTGTTACCAGGGAATCAGCAAAATGAGACTGAGTGAAGTGAATTCCACCCAACGGTCATGAGTCAAAAAGTTTCTGCTATCTTCGAAAAGTGCGATATCAAACAGGTATTGCAAATGTGTACTATTTTTTGCAGAATGTACATGTGATCTTTGATTTGAGTTCAAAAATGAGTACGGCTAAACAAACAAATTCTCTAATTTTTCACCGCCGAACTGATCTGTTCGAATTATGACTGTAGTTGGAAATCGACGTCAAGAACGTTAGCCTTTTGCTTCAGTTAGAGTTCACTAAATGTTTAATAAAACTGTAACATTCATAAATTTTAATATGTTAAATTACTATATCAGAACATCAGGGTCCGATAACAACAAAATGATCACCAAGCCGGAGAAACCACCATAAACTCATAAACAGCAAGGTTGCAAAGTTGTGCCGACTTGGCACGTCTACCTTGATTATATTACACAGTCAAATTGAGTGAGTTTCACTGCTTACCTGGCACCACAACCACTACCTAAAGGGTCTAGTTCGGCAGAAGTACACGCATTGTTGAAATGAGTAGAAATGTTGTTTTTATAACTTTTTCCATTGAACTTGCTTTTGTAAGATCGACGATCTTTATCGACGACAACAGATGCTTCTGGTTATCTCGCGGACAACGAAATGGAATTAATGTCTGTGAAATATCTTGTTTATAATTCAAATAATTGGCCTATGCTGTTTAGAGATCTAGATCTTTCTCAGAAATAATTAAGCTCGAACACAATGGAAACATCTTCGGTCTTCTGGACCCGTCTTAACTAAGCAACGGTTTGTATGAATGAAAAGTTCCATTCAATGGTTTTCATTGTTCGACATCAGCTTTTTGGCATTAGCATTTTTGGTGGCAAAGTTTCTCACTTTGCCTCAGACATAATCGAAAATAAATCGACAGGATGCTTACCCATTTCTCACTGATAGTTCTTATAATTGCCATAAAAGTTATGTGTAAGTTGAGAGATTCTAGAAAATTTAAACTACAATTTCCGGGATAAAGTGCAGGATGGGAAGATACTTGAGCCAAGCATGTAGCTGAAAATTGATTTGAAAAGTTTTGAACATTTATAAAGTACTCAAAACTGAAAAATCAAAAAATCTAAACATATCCAGAAATACATTTGTGTAAAATTTGAGCTACTTTATTCTGCAGTTAGTGAGTAAAACACCATTTTGAAAATGCGAACTAGTCTCTGTTCGTAAGTTGCAAGCCAACCTCTGGATTCTACAGGCTGGACATTTCTAGTATTTAGTACCAGCTACATTTTTGGTAGTTTGCAACGAATTTGTTCACAAGTGAATTCAGAACGGTCTTTTCGGGTGGTGCAGGCCTTTCCGCTTGCGACATCTAACGCGCATGACGGCACAAGGTGTATTTCAAAGTAATTGGTTCAAAATTGATAGTACTCTACAAAACATAGAAAGTAGCTCAATAATCGCCAAAATTCCTCCAGTATATATGGAAAACCCAAGCAGTTTCATTTAAAGTAAATATAAAAAGTCATTGTATGAGGTGGCTCAGTTTAGGAAGCAGCCATTGAGAATTACACACATTAGAGTTTGATAGCTTTGGTTGAAGACATGCAGCAAAACGTTTATGAGGAAGAACAGCAATTGACAATTGGTGCAAACCAAGACACGGAAAAATACAGATACAGAAGGCTTAGGGATGCCAACCTGCTTGGCTGTCTTATTCCTGCTCATTGTTGGTCTGCTCGGAATTTCAGATATTTGCATGGTTGAGTCAATATTTGTTGACACTGCACCAGTAAATTAATTACTAATTAAGAAGGTAGAAGTGGAAGGCTTGCTCGTCGGTTGAGTGATAAATTGTATCTTTCTACCGGATGTTTAAAAACCACATAAATTGTTTCTATTTTGGGCATTATTGCTTGGAACACTCGACTCGCAATCGACTCTCCAAAATAGGACTAATGTGACTTGTGTAAATTTGAGGTGAAAATAGTAAAGTGAGCACTAGCAGAAGACAGTAGGCCTATACATAAAAGTTGGTGCTTTGAAAACAACTAGATGACTGCAGAAACGTCTTGGAATAAAACTGAACCAATTAAACAACCAAAAGTGTCAAATTGACCCGATCTCTAAAAACGATTTCCATGTAGATGCTAAACCGAAAAACAGTCAATGGTAGGAAATGTACCACAGAGGATTCAGAAATGCAAAAGGGCATTAGAACTCTGGCTATTGCTACAGTAACTTGTGTTTTCGTAACGGACACAAACTTTATATTATTCAAATTGTGAAGTTTGCTTTCAGCTATAACAACACAAAGTACTCATCAGGAGGGAAATTTCACTTACATCTGGAGCATATTAGGCGACGACTGTGAAGAAACTTGTGCAAACATTCAGTCTGAGTGCAAACTGGACAGTACTGCTGGAGATAATTCGACCTTTACAACATCCATTGCTTCTGCGTTAGCCCAGTTGGATAACCATGCTTGTACAAGTATCAGTACAAGGTCACACTCATCTTATCCTTCTTATCAGACAAGCGGAAGGTGCTACTTCATGAAATCATATGATTACACAGATGGTTCTGACTGTAAATATTATTCCTCTATTGAATGGCAGTTTTGCAAATGTGGTAAGTTTGCTGGTAGCAGTGGTTGTCATCATACAAGTACATACGTAATAGTAATCCACACTATCACCATTGTATACAGCTAGCTAATCATTAGCCAGTCCCTAACACTGTTGCCTGTAATGCAGAAATGAATTGGTTAGCATCCTAATCCACCACCAACAGATGCAAATTGTCATGGATTTTTTATTTGAGCTGAGGTGAAAATATTAGCCAAGAACAAATGTCAACCATCAGCACAAAGTTTCTGCTACTTGAAATACCGAAAGTTGTATACTACATGCTGGGCCAGGTTATAAAGTATAAGGTCGTTAGTATTGAACGACTAAACTAATGTCTGTTGTAGAAATTTCTTCGCTGTATAAAAGTTGGTAATATCAAAGTTTGGGTAAGTACTGAAGCCAATTCAGATCTCATGTAATTTTAGTTAGTAATTAAATATTTTGAAAAATTCAAGAATTTAGTCCAAGAAAAGCAGTATCTGCAAAATCTTCCCTCCGAACCTGAAAATTTGTAATCGTTGCTTCACAACAGTGTAAGAAATTTGGAGTACAGTAAGGGTACGTTAAACTTAATTTTAACACCTTAGCAGATGTCAAGACACAACCGATGTAAGGATCTGTAACCTACTCAATCAAAAAATTGATGCATAAATACAATCCTAGCGCTTTTTTTTCGAAGAAACTTCCAAGACCTTTAAAATCTCAAAACAAAACAATTGTGCCCAAACTAAGCACTACCATAGGTACATTTTCGAAGAGTGTAAAAGCTCTTTATTGTCAGCTGCCTCTGCACGCTAACTACTGACCCCCACAACCGTGTACCTAAAAGTGTGACCTCCACTCATGTATACGAGAAATGGCTCGACTGTGAAGGTGGCTCGACTGTGAATAACATGGGTAACTTCAAATGTAGATAAGTACAGCAAATTTTTGCAAACAGATATGGAAACAAGTTACTAATTTCATGGGAAATCACTTGCAAATGTATCCGCCAAATAATAATAATAATAACTTAATTAATTAAGAATTAATTAACACTTGTTTTAATATTATGGTCATTTTTAGCTTCAGAAAAGCAAATTTTGCCACTAGACGGCATATTCTTCAAACAGGATTTTAAATGCAGGTCAATCTTAGAAAACTTAATATAATTCTAAAGATTATTCTTTGTGGATTGTGCTTGCACAAAAATGAAAACTGCTTTATTCCAATAAAAGTTCTATGCAGTAAAGCTACAGTAAAACTACAGAAATAAGTTTCTCATTTTCGCGAATATTCGCACTTTTGCGAAGACATCCGACATCCAACATTTTGATGAGTGTTAGCGAAGAGGCAAATGCAGAGTCCTTTGTGCATTCGCAGTTTTTCTAACAGATGTCAAAGCAAACAGTAGGATGCTTGCTGCTTTAACTTAACTGCTAGTAGCCACCGGTCAACTGGTCAATGTTATGTAGTAAAGAGCTTTGAACAGGCAGCTGTGCACTAAAGCCCCGTCTAAGCTTAAGTCTTTGACAGGTGTTTTGTTCTTTGACTTAAGTTTAATAATGTCCTGCTGTGCATGAGAAGATTTGCGAAGAAAAATTCAAGCCGATCTACGCGAAGGTTATGTAAATTACATTTGCGAATTCGCGAAGGCTCTTCGTATTCGCCTTCGCGAAGAAAGGTATTTCTGACCGGGTCTGCATAGTGCCATTCATTATGTTGAAACTTAAAATGGACAATGTAATAATTGACCTTCCACCGTGCAACAATGTTTCCTTAATTCCAAACAATGTGCTGGTTTTATTTTCAAATTTCTCTCATCACACTAATCATTAAATCAGCTGATTAAAATCCCACAGAAACTTTGTTGAAAAATGAACTACTCAGTATAAAATTTAAAAGAACACTTCAGAACAAGATTTAACTAAAATAAATTAAACAAAAGGCTTTGAAAAGCTAATATTGACTATGGAAACGCCAATTTATTATATGCTCTTGGATGTACGTACTTTTTTAGGAGAGTCGATCACTTCTACGTCGACTACGTCAACGACGACAACGACAATGCCAACAAAACCAACCACCACCCCAAAACTTACAACCTCGACAACAGAACCCGTTCCTGTACGCGTGACAGAAGGTAAGTTATAGTAGACAGGAGTGAAAGAGTGGAAAAGTTGTACACCAAGACAAACCTTGTTTATTTTTTCAACGTGTTTCACAAACAAATCCTGTTTTTAAAAATATTCTAAATGGAAATCCAACTGAACATCCTTCCAGATGTTCCGTCATTCGGCAGAGGGCACACGTTTGAAGCGTCAAGGTTTTCAATTCTTCAAGCATAGATGATATGATCAATACATTTTGTGTGCATTGTTTGTTTATTTTGTTTCAAACCATAAAAAAGAAAACGACGAAAGGTCTGTAGAAGGACGTTGTCACCGGAAAAGTTAAATATAGTTTTATTTGAGGTTGGATGCTTAGATCTGATTACTGGTCCATTTATTATTACCCTTATAATGGGCAGCTTGTACGTGTTGCATGTTTAAGGACCACTTTATGATTCTGACAGTACTCTGTTCGTTCCGCAAATCGAAGAGCTTGTGCAAATGCTGAAAATTAATAACCCGGTAAGAATTCTTGTTGCAGTTTGGATATCTGTATACGAACCTCTAGGCCCATGTCAAGACGGATTTTTCTGACAGGTTTTCTCTGACAGGTTGCAATGATCAAAAATTGAATTGTTTCAATTAAGAATTTTCAAAAACTTAGTTTGACGCAGAATAATATATATATATATATATATATATATATATATATATATATATATATATATATATATATATATATATATATATATATATATATATATATTGGCGAAAGTTGTCAGGCTGTACAATAGTCTAAGAAATATGAGAGTTGTCAGAATGAACGAAGTCTTAGATTTAAAAAATTTAGACTACGCTGAACCGCAATTCTCTGGCGGTATCTGATTAATGTTAGTTGCTATTACTTATAGCTTCCTGCGTAGGCATCCCTTTGCCAGTGTAAAATCTTAGAGTCAGCTCACGCATGCGTGATCGGTGTGATCATTCATCACGTCTGAATTACTGAAGGAAACTTGACAAAATGACACGTTAAACAGAAACAACAAAAGAAAAAATTTACATGAATTACGGCGTGATTCATTAATTTCGCAACATTCTGTTCCGTTTATCGTGACAGACCCATTCTTTAGAAAACCTGCAACTGCGCCCATGTGAAGCAGTTCTTGGATTAAGTTAATTTATAATATTGTGCATTGCAGAACAAATCTACAGCGAATGGCGTGGAACATTTATTGCTTAATGAACAAGGATTGTACGCTCAGTTTCAGGAGATTTTGCCGTTTCTCAGTAGTCTTGTCTCTGAAAGGGAGCTTTACGCTGCTGGATACAGCATGCCCCAGTTCCTGGTAGACTGTCGCTATTCTTCAAAACTAGACAGTTGTGAAAGGTTAGTAAAAATGACATATTCAGATTTCACATACTCATCTCATGACAATACTACACCTTATCTCACCAGTTGAGATGGAGATAGCCAAATTTGGGACCTGGTTTAGGATAGGCGGACGATATGACACAGCACGTGCAATCTGGCCTGCTCCAAGCCGGATAAGTTAGTTAACTCATGAACGGTAGTAATATTGTTATGCTGTCTTCTCTATATGCCTTGACTATACCGGAGAAAGTTTGTGTCCGCTACGTCACTGTGACTTAGATGAGTCGACAAGGTGTTCCAAGTTTCACTGCTGTAAAGCATGGCGTGGATAGCTGAACCACGATACAGTTTCAATTTTACATGCCAATGTAGGCGAGAGTCCTTCCAGACTGTGGAGGTGTGCAGGCGTTTGAATATTGTGCCAGCGTTTTTAAGTATTCGTGTTTATTTCGGAGTAGATCGCCCATGATAGGACCTTTTGGAGGTTAGTTTCACGAAGGCTAACACGTGGCGCCTGCTTGTTACTACAAATACAGATGGTCTTGGTTTTCGCCAGGCGAATTTCAAGTCTCAAGTCAGCAGCAAATGAGACGAATGCCCTGACTGTGTTTATAGGTCCGTTAATGATTCTGCCAGTAAGCAGACATCATCAGAAAATAGGAACACTTTGAGTTCCAATGGATGCCCGGGAGCAACCGATCATGAAGGAGAAATTAAGTCAATTGCCAGCATGGGGCCTGCAAAGAAGGGACATGTGCAAGACATTGATCCCCTACTTCACAAGATTGTGTTCAGTTAGTAGTTGCACAAAACTCTGGCTGACCCGACGTCACTAAAATCAAGCCACACCACCACCACCACCACCACTAACCTTTAAGGCGGTTATGAATTAAACTCGAAAAGGTCCGCTTTTACTGATTTTGATAATGCCTAAAGCTACTACTGTAAGGATGCGTAATTTCAAGCATTCGTTTCATTTTTGCGGTCTGAGAGTTAAAATTATGAATAAAGCCAGCCGCAAAAATTTGAAAGAACAGCAAATCACAGCAGCAGCAGAAAACAGTTTTAGAAATATTGCCATTACAATTTTCTTAATATAATTCTGAATGTAATGGATAAATGTTTGTGAGTTTAGTCGTTGCTAATTTTCTCAGTTACCACGATTATCATGAAACATACTTCTAACACATCAGGCACAATTGCCGGAATATGATGGTTTAGAACCTGACAAATGTTTTCGATTTAATTCTTTTTGATGAATTTTAGTATATTTCCGTCAACGATAACCAGTCTTGAGCATGGAAATTGCTTTGTCTCAACCAACGAATCAGTTAGACGGCATCTTAGTATCGAGGGTACAGATGAAAGATCAGATAAGTTCATTTATATTGCTATTTTTTCTATTGCAGATATGTTATTACATTTTTACTTTACCTGTTGATTCTTACTGTTTCGCTTCTTTATCAGACTCAGCATCTTTGGCTCTATTTTCGATCTCTATGTTTACTGTCTCTACATTTACTGTCTCTATGTTTCTTACATTTTTCCCGACCCATTCTTTTTGATTCCTTTCAATTTTATTTCAAACTCATACCCTCTTTTAACAGCGAGCTCTGTTTATTTATCTTTACTCGTCCGTCAATCTTTCCTTTCCTCACATTTTCGCTGTTTTAGCCCACCATTCCATTCCTTCCTTGATGTTATGTCTTTTGTATTATTGGGATGACCGTAATTATTTAGTTCTAACTTTTCAAATTTTGTATTGTTTATTTGTTGTCTGAACTTTTAAGCGCCCATTGTTTATGTTTTTGTTTAAGTTTAACTTAGTTAAAGCGAATCTAGTTTGAGTAGGTGATTAGGTCGGCCATAATTTGAGTACATTCGTGGTAGAAAACAAAGTACTTTCATCTGGCGCCCAGCAGTCCGATGCCAACCAAAACATCTGCTTAGCGAGGTATTAGCAGCAATATTTAGAGAATTTCTAGGCTAGGCAGTAAAGGCTGTGGCACTCATAGTAGTGAAGGTGATGCTGTGGTTAAATTCCTCAAACCTCTTCGTTGCAATGAAATTGATTACCCATGTTTATGAGCCGGGGCACGCTAGAGAAATACCATGAATACAAGTATATACCATGAATACAAGTATATATATATATGAATACAATACAAGTTAAACTTATATACCTTTGCCAAAAATATTTTCAAACTGCATATTTTACGAATGGAGCTACTGGTAACCTTTGGAGATGAAGAGTACCTAACAAATATTGTGTCAGTGGGAGCAATCTTGTCACTATCAGAACCATCAACTATGACGCGTGTTCAAATGAACGATCCTTTCTATATTTTGCCTCAAATGCATGCAAAAGTATCAATCATGACAGTAAGTTATTCAATAAGCAATTTTCTTAAATAAGCAATTTCTGGACTGTTTATGCTTTATGCTTGCTTCTAAATGTCTAAATGTTGGACAAGTAATAGTATATATGCTAGTAATCTCGCTCTAATCTAGTGTGGTTACTGATTCAACAAAAAGGGTAAAGACTATTTTCTATTAAAACTGTTCTACTGGTGCGTGTATGTAGGTGAAACAAGAGTTAAACGTGTATACCTGTGTAAGCGATTGTCCAGGGCACCTGCGTTTGCTTATTATTGCGGCTTACTGGCAGCTGTCATTTATCGGTAAGCAAAAGCCCTAAGCTCCGATTCGTTGAAGAATTTATAAATTTTACTAAACTCAAGTATAATTTTCTTAAAATACCTTTCGTCTTATTCTAGTACAATTTAGAGGTAATTCACAGCCAGTTCTTTACTGATTCGGCCAATTTGGCCAGACTAATTTGGCGGAATTTTTAAAGAAGGACTACAACACGGCAACACTCCTACATGTGTCTGTGCTAGAATCATTCGAGGCATTGTTTATCTTCCAAAAGCTTTGTGTGGTAAACCTATGATTTAGTGCACAGCATTATGTGCACAGAAATGGTTGCTTTAGCATATCATCACTACTTTGCCGAATCCTAATGGCCGCTGTATTTCCTCCTTGGATACTGTTGCTCCATACTATTATGGTGAACATTATACTCCAGAGGTTTGAACTTGTTCGCCTCAACTGCAAGCTCATTATTATAGTATTAAAAAATGTCCATTGCAAGAATAATTAATTTCTATGGATCGATTTTGATATTTTAAGCATTCCTTTGAATGGTTAACATTGTGATTATAGCACCACACCGACAGTGCGATTTCGATTGTTTCTAGAAATTGAAATTAAGAGTTTGAACAACTGTTGTGTATTATCTCGTGAAATGCCTGCGTTAACTGCCATACTGTTATATTTGCTTTGTACGAGCAACGAGCACAAACACAAACAAACAAGCAAACATGAACACCGACCAGAATAACTAATGGAATCTTCGTGTCTAGTGTTTTTCAAAACGATATGTTTGACCAGTCAAACTAGGAGTAAAAACTTTAGGCATGCCTGTTCAGCAGTCTGCAAGACAAATATGTTGGAAACTGTGGATGCGCGAATCCAATTTATGCCAAAAGCGCCGACACTACGACATGTTCAAACGTCACTGCGTGTAAGCGTGATCATAAATTAAGTTAAATCGGGAATATGTAGAGGCAGTCAGAAATGTTTTCTGTTTTAATGTGTTCACTGACTTTAAATAAAAAGCTATTGCAGCAAAACTGTAACTTTAATCGTTTATGTTAACCATTTCTCAGGACATGTAACGGCCATAATTTTACAGCTTTGTTAATGTGAAGTTATGCTGCTTAGTTTCTGCAATCATAGCTCAGTGGCTAGGTCAGAAGAGTCCTAAGAGGACCTATGGTTTAACTCCATTTACTCTAATCGAGTATGAAAATATAAAACATAATCACGAGGAGCATATACATCAGCTTCATTTTAGTTGTAACAATTTTAACATTTACGTTTTTACAATATTCAAGTTAGCTGCCTGTGGCTTTCAACTGATGAAATAATGGCAACAGCGTCAAACATCGATCACTGCAAAGACCCATGCAAGTAAGTGCATTTCATGACTTGGTTTACCTGAAAATGATCATATAGATGACTCTTGAATAATGGGGGATTTTGGAACCACCTCCGTGGGAAATCCGATGGACATGGACCCCGTCAAGTGGAGATCCCCACAGTTGTCCCCTGGCGTCCGTCTGGTCAACGGCGCAAATGGGTTCCAACCTCCCAGAGGCACGGTCCATAACCGTGTCGGATCAACATTGAAGCATTTGGAGTCCTTAAATTATGCTGCCGAGCGGTGTGGTCCAATCCCCCACATCTTTTCTTAACGGAAGATCCGATGTGTGGACCTACCTTGCCGAAGACGTGTACTGGACTATTGGATGCCGAAGTGCCCTCATATAGCTTTTCAGCTGACGAACCTGGAAAGAACAACAACAACTCTTGAATAATGAGTTTTAATCATAATTCAATAACTCTTCCATTCCTTGGACACATCTTTTCTAACCATTAACTGTACACTCTCATTTCATCAGTGGTCATATTATGTATACAGGACAATTGATTTGAAACATCTATTAAAATTATAATACATCTATTAAAATTGGAACTTTCAGGGTTCGAAATTGTAATTCATTCGATTTATACTAAACTTCGCTAAACTAAACTATTTTGTGCTGAGATCGTCTAGAACATTTCTAAAGCCATTTAACATTTTAAACTTATTAAATTTTTATTGTGATCTCTAGTTTCAGACAAATATTATACCACCGCATAACAACGTTTTCCTTGTATCCTGCAAAGAATTTCAAGGTATCGTATATCGTTGTGCCAAAGTGCTAATACGAATTATTTCTAATCAGCAAAAGTAATCAGTTAATGAAATTAAAACGGAATATACTTCAAATAATAACCATTTATGCATTGTTTCAAATTGTGTTATCACTGGACAGTTACGTTGTCAATAGAGTCAAATGTCAAATAGTTTATATGACAATTAGAGTTATTTGAATTCCATAAAGATAAGTTTGTGAGTAAATTTGCTTGTGGGTAAGTTTGTAAGTATGTAATTTCATTTATTATGTATATTCTAGTCAATATTTTACAAAAACTTCAGTAATCAGTAAGCTGATTTGTTGAACTTTGTTGTCTGTGCATTCATGTTACATGTACATTCAGGTCTGTGTCTCCATGTTTCTACGCATCTAGAATAGCAAGCCAATAACACATTCTGCTCGTTACCTTTGTTTATTTACCCTGTTAATTTTGGTTGTGAATTAACAATTGTGAATTTATTTTGTATATAAATATATTTTGTATATATTGTGTATATTCTCTTTCCTTGTTCCTATATACTATGCCGTGCTTACCTTTTCTGTTCCATCTATTTCCCATTCTTACAATCCAACATTATCAGAAAACCCTGTTTTTCCCCATTTATTTTCCTCTTAGTGCTTTCACAATACCAGTGCTCACTGCACAATCTTCTACCCTCACTATGTCTGGCTATGCTAAGTGTACCTACAATCGCCACAAAATTAATTCAGAGCACAGCACATTCCTGCGGCTGCACATACATTTGTATGCTTACACTGTTTACCTCCAGTGATCTCTTTTTTCATGGCTTGTTCACGAAACTCTGCTTTGCAATTACGATTGATAACTTATACGATCCCATGTCCGCTTTTGCTTTCCTAAATACTTAACAACTATAACCTCGTTCGTAGCCCAATGTTTGCGTGAGATTTCAGCGTCTTTATCTTCACATGTATTGAGGTCCATATACCATGTCCATTATTACCATGCTATGCAGCATATAATCATAACGGAATTATAATTGCGGAATTATAACGAATATTAGCTACTACTGCACTTGTATGTCCAGAATTCTTGTGCACAGAAATTTAGAAGCAGAATGGTTGAACAGTTTTGACTTTCACCTCCTTGCGAACCGAAAGCTCATTTCAAAATTGAACAATTGTGTGACAATAAGATTTGCAAGCGCATAGTTTAAGAAATTAGGAAAGAATTTCCTTGAAACAACTTTCAAGTCATTTCTCTATCAAACATTAGGATGTTTGTTGCGAACTTCCCAGTCGTTCACAGTAGGCCATAAGATCAGAGCCCGACAAAGTGAACAACAAGTCGGGATATGTGAACAGTTAGAACAAATTGTTGCGGTATCCTATAGTTCTGTCTTGCAAGGGCAGCACCATAAGCAAAGGATCACCTAAGGAAATCACTTAGGAAATGTATTTCATTGGCATTAGTAAACAATATTTAAATATATGCAATTACTGTTTCAAAATAATGGCTTTGAGTAATAGGAAAGTCAATATTTTATTTTGGTTAGTTACATGACTTTGCATAAACATTTGGCTTATTAATTTTGCTTTCATTGGCCTGCTTTATTCGATTTCAAGTAGGTGTAAGGGAATTAGTCCTGCAGTGTTAATCTTGTTTCAGAGTGTATTCACTGGTTAACATATACTATAAGGATCCATATGTTATGGTTTTTAATGAATCACTAAAAGAAACGGTAAAATAGTAGCATGTTGCTTGGCTTAGGTTCGTAGATTTAGTCCGTCTATTTTAGTCGAAGCGATATACCGCTAGCTGTACCGTGATGTCAGTAGGCATACTGACAGCTTCTAAGTTCCCTCCAATCTTTAGAAAAATTCCTGTACCGAAATTTTGTGTTAAATAGAAGCAATGTCCAGCGTCCAAGTTTTCCGTCTAAACAACATGCCATATTTTAGGTGGTATCTGTAGTCAGTGACTTGGGAAATATGCTTGCAATAACATGTGGAATGTCCGTGATCGGCGCCGTCGAAATCTTGGTGTCAATTTCACATTTGATATCAGTTCGGAAGGCTAATTCTTAACAATTTATCCTGGTGTAGATTACGTAAAATCGTATATCTATTGTAAATTGGTTTTGGATAAGTACTCTGAGTAAAGAGTAAATTATGTGGTCGATTCTACTAATAATCATAAATACACTTTTAGCAAGCAGACAACAATTTACCCGATATAAATTAAAATTTATTCCTGCACCTAGACTTCATTTAGCCAAACCATACCTTCTGCTCTAATCCATTCACCTTGTCTCATGGTCTGCCGTGAGATCATATTCACCAGCAGAAAGTTCTATAAGGATGTTAGAAAGCTGATTAAACGGATTATGAATTTAATTAGGTAAACTAAATTCAATGATAAGCCCCAATTTGATTAAAGTCGGAAAATGCATCAAGTTTTGCTTTGAGAGCCTCAAAGGTTTTTCTGCCCAAAGTAAACTTCCAAAAGTTTACGAACAATAATGTTTCAGAAATTTTAATACAACATTTCAGAACGCTATTTCAGAATGTCAAATTTTCTCTGAAACCACCAGGATGAGTAAATTCTTAGCTAATTTTGACGCTTCCACAACATTTCCTTGGAGTCTATCTGGCCAGTTTTGGCGTGCATTCAGTAAATATGTTGGCCCGGCTCGGCCAGCTAACTAATGGATGTAGGCCCAGAACTGGCCGAAGGGTCGAAATGTTCATCTCTACAAATACACAAACATTTTTATCGCAAAGTGAAATATAAGAAACCTGCTTACAGTTGTAATCACTACCTAACATGTTTGGCGTTTCGACTACATTATAGTTATACTATTATACCTGAGAGCGTCCTAATATTACAGCTTGTAATATGCTTGAACCATCAAGGCTTTGTGTGAGCTTTTCGGTGTGTAAACAGACTACGCTGCTATTGTGCCAAATTACGCGCTTCTGAGAAATTAATTGCTATGACCATGACAAGCCGTACTAGCTCTTTGAGCAGAGAACTAGCTCTTTTTAACGATACAAAGATATACTTTTTGCAACGTGTAAGTGTAAATAATTAACCCTTTTATTCCCGCGGCTGCCAATTGGCACAAGTGCTGATTTTTGGCATCTTATATTTTGGGATAGGGTGCAGTTGCCGGTTGGCAATCTGGGCATTTGCACCTTTTATACACGTCCACCCTATTTTGGGAGAATATTTCGACACCTGCTTGAAAAATCTAGTTTCTATGGCATTCCGCCGGCTATGGAAATTTTGAAGATTTCAAGCCCTGTTCAAGCGCTGCATTCAAGCAAATCCAGAGCCGGCTGTAGTTCGTCGGCAGAAAAGTCGTTCCACCAAGTGATGCGGGAGGTTATGCGCATTAAAATAACGTATAGTTGATCCCGTCTCTGAATCAAGTCTTGCAGCTAGAAATAAATTTATTGGATTTTTGCAATAAAAATTTAGCAAAATTTCGTACTTTGTCAAACTTTGACGGCTTGTAACTTTTCTAGGGTGCATCGGAGACCTTCAATGCTAATTATGAAATGTAGAGCAATTAATTCTCTATCGATTGGTGGCAGTCCCATCTCTCTAGATGGTCTCAGTAAAAAACGGCAGCCAAAAACGTAAAATTGGTCATTTTGAGCCGATTTCTCCGAGGAGTCTTGGGCAGAAGACGGTTAAAGAATAACATCAAAAATCAAAATTTGATCTTCTGACAGCCTTCCTGCACAGTTTTACGGTGTTTTCAATCCCAAATAACAATTTTTAAATGAATTTGTGAAAAACTCACAAATCCAAGCAACTGATTAACCCTTTTATTCCCGCGGCTGCCAATTGGCACAAGTGCTGATTTTTGGCATCTTATATTTTGGGATAGGGTGCAGTTGCCGGTTGGCAATCTGGGCATTTGCTCCTTTTATCTTTAACACGTCCACCCTATTTTGGGAGAATATTTCGACACCTGCTTGAAAAATCTAGTTTCTATGGCATTTCGCCGGCTATGGAAATTTTGAAGATTTCAAGCCCTGTTCAAGCGCTGCATTCAAGCAAATCCAGAGCCGGCTGTAGTTCGTCGGCAGAAAAGTCGTTCCACCAAGTGATGCGGGAGGTTATGCGCATTAAAATAACGTATAGTTGATCCCGTCTCTGAATCAAGTCTTGCAGCTAGAAATAAATTTATTGGATTTTTGGAATGAAAATTTAGCAAAATTTCGTACTTTGTCAGAATTTGACGGCTTGTAACTTTTACAGGGTGCATCGGAGACCCTTCAGTGCTAATTATGAAATGTAGAGCAATTAATTCTCTATCGATTGGTGGCAGTCCCATCTCTCTAGATGGTCTCAGTAAAAAACGGCAGCCAAAAACGTAAAATTGGTCATTTTGAGCCGATTTCTCCGAGGAGTCTTGGGCAGAAGAGGGTTAAAGAATAACATCAAAAATCAAAATTTGATCTTCTGACAGCCTTCCTGCACAGTGTGAAGTTTGACTATACTGATCTTAATAAAATATCGTTGCCTGACTTTACTCTCTAACTGGAACTCGATTACAGGTGAACAACTGTGGTGTGTGACGCTGGAGAAATGTTCGGACCTGACCAACTAGAAATCAACGGAATGATTACAACGGTTTATTGTAATTTAGACAAAGACTTGACGACGAAATCAATACAAAAACATTAATTTCCAACAGAATTATGAACTTGAACAAAAATACTAACTCAACTCAAAAACCCCCGGCAAAAGCCGGCAGAGCAACAAGAGCAGAAACTTAACCCAACAACTAACTTGACTAGCCCCCAAAGATTCGAACCCAAAAAGATCGTACCCAACCACTCACAACTGAACTTACACCCACACTACTTCCCAACCAAACAATATGGAGAACTATATCTATTAGCTATCCGAACCTACGAATTTAAACAAGAGTAAAGCGAAATGATTGAACGTTTATCAAAAGTAATGTTAATTTCACTTAGGCTTAGCAGCTCATGAATAATTTATATCTTTCCTGCCGATGCTAACTTCACATAATACCCCCTCTTTTGGCCCCGGGCGGCCTCGGACGGGTCCACTCAGTTAGACAACTTGATAAAAAAGAGTGTTACTCACAGGTACCTTAGGTAATAGTAAAGGTAAAACTTTTGTGAAAATTACGTAAAGATAAAATGAAACGACTGCGGTGAACATACACCATACCACGGTTGAGCACATAACTTTTTAACATGCTAACCGGCCGACGGTAAAACTACTCGTAACTCAATCGAGACATTTTTTGACAAACTACTGCAAAACTTACTTACCTACTCAAAACCTACGTAAAATTTGAAATTCCCGCCGAGTACACCCAGGTACCAAAAGAGTAGGGAGCACCGACAGGAAACAGTAGCAAATTAAGAACAAAACCCGCTATTAGAAATATTGTAACTACTGCAAATATGTAAATATGTGGCAAGAAACTATTGCGTCTATCAAAAGATTCTGACTCCGGCTAAACTGCCAGAATCACGATCTTTCCGCAGTGCAAACATGTTTAGCAACTTTCCTCGGAAAGACATTCCGGGGAATCACAAACGAAAATTTTCCAGCACAGTCAGCAGCTTTCCGAGCAACATTCCGCATTGGCTGCTAAGAAGCAACATTCCAAAACAGTTGGCAGCTTTCCGGGCAATTTTCCGCAAGCCCGCGGAACTAGCGAAATTCCGGCACAGTCAGCAAATTCCTTGGAATCCTGCAATTGATGTGGCTTCTACAATTTTGTTGGTATAGCAAAAATCCGTGGATTTCTGCTGTTCCTGTCTTGAATAGTTAATGCCCTTTATAATCTTTCTCTGTTCCCTGTTAGTTGTTACTTGCACAGTTGACAGTAAATTGTTAAAGTAGATGACATTATTTGATAGTTGCATTGTTTTCAGTTGTACTCATACTCATATACATGCATATTTGATAATTGCATTGTTTTCAGTTGTACTCAAACTAAATATGCATAAATGAACTTGCTTTCGATACGTTTTTTGCTGTTTGAAGGTAGAATGAAGATTTTTACACCCACTTCAAATATTCCAGGCACGTTAATGGTGCTCTAGTTGCACCCCAAACTGGTACATTTATTTATAACATGGTTATGTCGGCAAACAAAAACAGAATAAAGGCGCAGATTAACAAACATACAATGATAAAACAACGTTTTGCAGTGTAAATAATCAAACTTTTCTTAAGGTTTCTTTCTAATCCATCCATGCCTTCATTCCTCCTTTTCAGGGATCAAACACGTTGTCATCACAGGGGGTTCTCTTGGACATCTAGCAAACTGATTTGGCTCTGAAATAATAGTTAACATCGTAATAACAAGGCTGAACTTCAGAGTCATGACTAGTAATTTTAAGATACATTTATCTACAGAGCAATTTGTCCGGCCCAGGGTTAGTTGCTTATTAATAAAAGAGAGAGCTGACATTACCAATCTTTGCAGTCCTATGGTTAATGGAACCGTAAGATAAACTGTGAGCAAGGTCTGTTAGAAGCGTCAAAACACTGGTAATGCTCATATTTCAAAAATGAAATGTTTTCAATTTTAAACTCACTTGGGAACTTTGGGAAACAGATTCCTAGAAACTAAAGGCACATGTGTAATAATAAATAATTATATTTAGATTTACGTAGCTATAGGTAACAGGAGACCGTGTAGGGCGTCTGCCTTGAGAAGCTGGCCCTTCCTCCACGGTTGTAGCCATCATTCGAGGTGGCACTCCTGGCTCAAGGGCTGTGTATCCGGGGATGAGCACCGGCACCCTAGACCCTGACAGGGGTAGGATAATTCTCCGGGGGTTACCTTTACCTTTTTTACCTTATATAATATATCACGTTTAAAATAGCAGTCAGAAGAAGGATACTGACACAATTGCTAGTTTCATATGTGGCTGGCAGCTCAAGATTTGAACTCTCCATGTTGAACCCAAAAAGATGGTTTGACAATCGTAAATACGCAATTGAAATGCCATCTGTTCTGAATTGCACTTTCCGTTCCAGCCACAACTTTCAATTTTTAAGAAATAAGTTTAAAATGTTGCAGTGGGCATTTCTGAAAATAAATTAAAGAAATAAAATTTTAATATGGGCTGAAACCTGAGTGCTAAATGCTAAAAGCAATTGCAAATAGGAATTGTCAGAAGTGCTGAGTAGGCATCTGAAATCAGTTTTTCTATTCAGCTTTTCGTACGCTTTTCGTCATAAGCTTACTATTCTACCTGACATTATGCTAACGGAAACCGGATTAGAAAATAGATTTCAAATGTGTGCTCAGTGGCCGAAAAAACTCCTGTATGCAAGTAGTCAGAAAAATCAGGCGCAAAAGGTTTTGATCCCCAAATTAATAGTGTAATTTTCAAAAATGGTTTTGGAATTTACAACTTTTTGAAGTTATTGGTCAAAAAATGAATATAGCAGGGGAAGCGCAAGAGATCCAGTTACAAATGCTTCTCTTAATAGGCTGGCAGTAACCTGCCTGCAAAGTCTTTACATAAGCCATAATCCAGGGAGACCTGGGTATTTTACATCGGTATACAAATGGAATGCGAATTCTTGAGAGACTCACCTTCTCCAGTCATTTCAGGCAAATGCGCCAAGACGTTTTGGACTTAGCCCGGTTCACCGAGCACGGCGGCATTCCAACAGCCACACAGACACGCGCTTCCGAAGTTTTCTTCACTCGGTGGCAGCTGCGTTTCAGCACAGCACGGTCTGAAAAAGTAGAAGTAATTAATAGGACTAACGTGACTTTCCAATGCTAAACATTAAATTTCAAACGTGTTTGTATGTGTCGCCCCCTTACATGAATAATCTCTAGCGTAAATACCTCCACTTGCTTGTGACTAACAAATGATAGTTTTAGATCTTACCCAACACACCATGGTAGTATACAATTTAAATGTTCCTTGTTTTGGCTGAGCAAGAAATGGTACGACCAGCACAACTTTTTTATAAATACAAAATACTACAGTTCGTTCTTATTTCTGGGAATAGTAAATTATACACATTAACATGTGGTCGTGTCTAGGTGGGGATTGTCCTAAGAAAATGTTGAAGGGGTTTGTACCTTAAGCCCAAATTAACAGGAACAACGAAAAACTGACCACAGTTACATTAATTATTTACGGTAACTTTAAAATTTGTAGCAAAATTCAGAATTTTACGAAAAAGTTCAAGAATTAGTTAATTTTCATCAAAATTAAGATATTCAAACAAGACATGTCGGCGAAGCCAGAATATTTAAAATTTAGTGTAGAAGCTTATTTTCTATCCATTTCAAAACGCCTTCCACATATTTCTTTACCCCTTCCCCCGACGGTTGTAGAGCTTTCTTTCGGGTTGGAGGGAGGCCTTGGGCCCCCCTTCCTCCTTCATTCCATTAAATGCAGGTTAGCTTATCTTCTGATGCAAAACTATTTATTAACAACACAATAACTATCCAATTTAGCGCATAAAAATTAAAGTATTTTGAAAATTAGGTAAAGAAGAAAATGACGAAAAGACAGGTACTCACCCGAAATAAAAGCAGACAAACCAATGGCCAACTAACATTAATTGATCTTAACATGAACATCTTAACAAACTATGTCACAATGAAAAATAAGCTATATTAACAAGCAAAAATTTACCTGGATTCTGAGGCATGATTCCAATATCGATCGCTAAGCCTAGCACGCCAGCAAGCAGCAAATGAAGGCAAAGCATTAAGGCGGAAACTATAATGCAATCAATTTTCATAGTTGAAATTTATCCAGAAACTGTAACCGTATTGAGATAAATATCAAGAAAATGAGGTAATAGGTGAGGTAGTAAGTCTTTCATTATTTCTTATTGAGATAAATATAACGTTACAATCCTGCAGAATACACTATGAAATAATACGGTCTACACTGTGACATAATTTAATGCCAGGTCCTCTTATTGACATTACTCCTTGCACCATGTCTACGTAATTTACGCATATGTGACTCTCACATTACACTATCAATTCAAAATACGCATAGGCATCTTCAACGTATACTTTCTATTGACAAGGTCATTCTACCTTTTGCCCATCAGTTTGTTCACTGTATGTATTTCTTCAATAACTAACGTATTCACTGTATGTAGACTTTTAGATTTTATATCGAAAGTTTCTGTGTATACTTGCATCCGGATTTTCTTAGATTGTGTTGGTAGTGTAGTTCTATTATTTATTTTGATTTACTAAAGTCAGCTTGAAGAACTTTTAACTTAATCCTGGTAATATTTTCAAATAACGGCACTTTTTCCTATTGCATTATTGCAGCCATGCAACTTTTTACAGCTTTTCTTAAAAGCTGTGCAGAAACTAAACATTAGGAACAAGAAAACGCTAAACGTCTTGCTATAATTTAGAAAAAACGATCTTACGCAAAATACGCGACGCTTTTTTTTTTACAAAATTTAGCTAATTTTTGTCTTTTACTTGTTAGTCCTCCTACACTCCTGGAGGGGGTTCGGTAGGTCGGCGAAACTTGGGAAACGACATGTAAAATATTCTGGAGGGGGGCGTTGCTAATTTGCTCAAAACGTTTGGGGGATAGTCCTCAAAAGAAAATTATTTACAATATTGACTTTATATGGACGTTTAAACATGTTAATTTGAAAATTACGTGGTCTGATGTGCTGTTTCCTGGCATAGTACACGGGTGAAAATGATATTCAATTTGTTGTTAGATTTAAAGCGTTTCTTTTTTCGTGCCTCGCGGTCAAAACTTGCCTAGTAGAATTCTTTGCATCAGTTAACTTTGTCAAAAATCGATTCCAAGTTTAATGTAATGTACTCTAATATAATAGTAATATAATTATAACTGTAATATAATATAATTGTAATATAATGTAATATAATTTCATGTACTGTAATATAATTGGTAGAACTTGCTACCAGATGGATCTAGTCTGTGATCTACATATTGCAATTGTGAATTGTGAATGAATAGGAAGGGACATCGATGCACTAAAAGACCTTTGCGCCAAATGTTATTTTCCGCTGCATGGTGACAACGTGACGACTTGTAGGAATGAACATATGTTATTGGACTAGACTAATGTGCTTTTAGAACAATTGCTTTAATTGTTTTGCTTTAATGTGTACACAATTTTATGACTAGACTGCTGTTTCTTAAACTAATTGGACTAAGCTGGGCATTTTTGACTATTTATATTTTAGAAAATATGAACACTTGAACTATTTTGTGCTATGTACATAATTTTGTTAACAAGTAAAAAACATGTTACATTTTATTAAAAACAGTAAGTAACCTAGAGAGATCCAATCAGTACCATAAAGCTTTGTGCCACGCGTTTCAAGCATAGTTATAAATAAAATGTCGATTTCTACATCTTTAGCTTTGTTCCTTGCTGTAACAATACTGTACGCACCTGCATTCACTAAATAATTGCCAACAACATGTTTTGAACCTATAGATTACAATCCACATTGATATGAATTTGGATTTATCCTGGAAAACCGTTAATCTAGCGATTGAACCGGTGATGCTATGTTACACCGACATGGTAAAATTGTCCGACATTGCAGATTTTACGGACTGGCGGGTTTGTCCACATATTCATAGAATGTAATACCTACTATGCACAATCAACAATATTTTAGGAAATTCCAAACTCCAACAGCAGGAATCCGAAAGTGCCAATCCAAATAACACAATTGCAGAGGCGTCAGCAACTTTCCGCGGATTTTGTCTTTGTGTCGCGCAAATTGCTAAATTCCAGAAGGATTAGCAACAATCCGAGGAGTCTTTTTTACAGAAACACAAGTTGCAAAATTCCAACACAAATAGCAAGTTTCCTCAGCAACATTCCATGGCGACCCACAATTAGCCAAATGCCTCGGAATATGGCAGTTTAGCCGGAGTCAGAATGTTTTGATAGACGCATATTATGCATGAAGATAAGAAACAAAAGAACCAAATATTGTACCAAAATTGTAGCAGCCACAAAATGGAATGGAGAAAAATGTACATAACAATGCCAAATGAAAATACTAGATTAGTAAAACAAAGAAAGAAAAAGAGTGTCATCAAGAAATTGTAGTATTCGAAGAAAGAGCGAAGAAAATTTAAACTATGAAAAGAAGAATAAACCGTGTAACCATATTTAGTAGAAAAACAGACAGAAAAGTGATAGAGAAAAACTATAAAACTATACCGACACCGACATTTACAACCGAGGTGGCGGGCCCCCGAACAAAAATGCAAGAAAATGTAGTCAACTGACCCCAATTTTAAAATTTTGATCCCTGCGGCTCCCTCCCAACAATCACAACCATTATACTAGAACCCGAAAGAAATACCAATCACCAAGACACAGATTAAACAACAGCAGAAAACACACAAAATTAGGGTGGGGGGGGGAGAGCGTCACGGGTGTGCAAAGACAGGGACACTGGCGGTTTTCTCCCCAGCACCGCAAACTGTTGCTATGACATTCATAGAGCCGTCCAACCAAAAGTTCATATGGCCGGATCCTACCAAGGCTGACCGTAACAGGCCTCGCGAGGCCTCCTGACCTTCGCCACCAGGTCCAACTCAAACCAAACCGAGCCAAAGGCACCCGGGACCAGGACTGAGCACAAGGCAGACGGCCATACAAGCCGTAGAAGCAACAGCCCGGCACCCCCACGGCGGTAGGTGGACCACGGACACCAAGGCTCACGCCCAGGAGCCGGAAGGCAGGCTCCAGGAATAGAGGAGCCGTCAAGACCCCCAAAGGTCCTGCCAAACCAAAGACCAAACCAGGCCAACACAAGCCAAAATGGCAGACACAGGCAAAGGGCCTGCCCACAAAGTCCAACAGAGGCCAGGAAAGCCCACCGGACCTGGCGCCGACGAAAATGGCAGCCGACTGCAGAGGCAACAGACCCCCACAAGCCGACACGGCAACCAACCACCGGAAGCAGAACACTTCCCCAAGTCACAAGGGCGGCCAGGCAGACTACAAGCACCAGGCGCCCAACCAGATAGCAGTCGCACAAGGCACAGTGCGCCAGAGAGTCCAAAAGAACGGCCCAACAGACCGCACCCACAACTGTCGGCCAGCAGACCGACCAACCACAGCCAGAACCTGGCCAACCCAAAAGTCCAGAGGCCTGCTACGAAGTAGGACCAGCAGAATCCGGCCCCAGCAACCACCGTCCAGACGTCATGGCAGTAGAACACCGCGCCAGACAGACCAGCGCACGAAGCAATGGGCGGTAAAGTCCAATCCCGAGCCATCCAGCACAAATCCTGGGGGGCACACCCGGCACTGAGGATGGAGGGTCGGCACCGGCATAGCACAGAAAAGGTTACAGGATTAACTAAAACACACAAAAAACAAAAATGAAGGCAATCATATAAAGCACGAAAGAATCATGATTAGCAAATGGCAAAATTAAACAAAACAAAATACTGATGAAACATAGTTACAGCCCCACCTATGACTTTAGTAGCTCCAGAACCAATGGGAGAATCGCAGCCCCGGTCAGCGGAGGAGAAACCCCATAGGCCTGTGCTTATCAAAGAGAATCTCAAGGCTAAATTAAACGAAACGGAATCAAAAAGTAAAAAGAATGTTAAGGAGCGTGCGGCCCACCTCACCCGTTATGCGGAGACCGGAGCGGCCCGCAACTTAACGCTCCAAAAGAGAGTGTGAAAAATGCAGGAGCACCAAAAATTAAAAGTTGTAAAAAGGTTAAAAAGAAAAATCCAAACTGCTGTGTGGAATTTAGAAAATCAATGAAAATCGGAAATTAAAGTTTATTCCAGTAAGAAAGTGGAAATTCAAGCGAAATATAATCGAGAAAGGCAACTTTAAAGTACCAAGGAGAAAGAACTATACATACTAAAATCAAGGAAAAAGAAGAAAAAATTTGAAATCGTTTACGAAACTCAAAAAATCCAAGGAATAAAATGCGCAGATGAACAAAAGTTTATGATTAAATCGTAAAAGCAGAGAAAAAGCACGAAATTTATCAAGGAAATCATCTAAAAGAGTCAAAAGTAGAACGACATGCGTCAGAAAAATCAAGTGGAATGACCCACACAGCAGATAAAAGTTAAAAGTAAAAATAGTAAAAAGAAAAAAAAACGGAAAAACCCCCACCCCCATGGTAAAACAGTAAAGATGAAAGAAAAAGATAAAAAGACTTTTAAGCACCGATTTTTAGCACCAACCCTTACAGAAAGGGGCAAAAATATACACAGGAAAACTGCATGAGAACTTAGGGCGGGACGATCCGACCGATCGCCGCCCGGTGGGCCTGCTGCCTCTCATTCCAAAGTTGTTCCATTTCACGGTTTAAATTTGGAAACAGCTCAGCGCGCAAGATCATCATAACTTTTCCCAACCAGTTACGATTCTGCTGTTTATGCACGCGAATAACCTCACTAGTGATCTGATTTTGAGACAAATTGTCAATCTGCTTTTCAGTCAAACCAGTTCCCCAATACGGGTCACTGGTAGCCTCAACCAGCAGTCGGCAGCCAGAATCACGCAAAAAATCAACAAAATCTGGGCAAGATTTGGCCTTAGCACGCAAAACTTCCAACATAACAAACGCGCGAACATGCATCTCTTTGCCTTGCCACAATTTGCGAATAACTGAATCAGGTGGCAGCCAACCCATAATTTGTTCATCAGCGAATTTGCAATAAAACGGATTCAAATACTGCGCGCAAGCTTCAGCAGGGGCATGCCAGCAAGCAAAAAAGAAAAGTTTTCGAAATTTGTAAGCTTGCTCAGATGTCTGAAAATACAAACCCCACAATTCAACCCACCCGTTTGCAACCGGGACCTTTTTCGGTTCAAGACGAAACATGTTGGACGCCGGGTCAAACGCACCTTGAAAACGAACAATCGGGTGAAAATATGGAAAATTAGACGCGCGCATCAAAACATGACCCAAACACTCATCAGTGACCTCCTTGGCCACCTGAACCATTTTCTTGGATCTTTCTGCCCAAACCCTAAGCAAATCTGCCGACTGCTGGAAACGCGAAAGAGATGGGTAAATATTCACAAATGGAAAAAATCGCGAAACAAGATCAGCTAACGCGGCAACTTTGTGAGGCGCAAAACCAACAACTTGAAAAGATTCAAAAACAACTTCATCATCGCGCAAAATAGCTGGAAATTTGATAGAAAGTTTCCAATATTCAGGTTCTTCCAATTGGATACGATAGGAAGGATGAGACACCGACTCCAATTTATCCCATGTAATAACAGGGCTTGCGTCAGAGAAAAGAGTCTTTATAATCGCAAAATAATTTTCCATCGCAAAATCAGTCAGTGCAAATGGAGCATGTTTCAAATTTCTGAAATAATTGTCCCAATATCGAAAAGAACTAGTAAAATAGGGGTTCAAAAGCGAAGGATCCAATTCGGAAGCAAAATCGGGCAAAGTCACAACCTGCCACTCAAATTCCGAGTAAACCCGCAATGGAACTGCCCTTCGGTCATTCAAAATGGCTGACCACACTGCCTGATGGTAATGTGGATCAATTTCCTGTGGATCCTCATACTTGGGAGCCCCTAAAAGGGCACCATCATCGGTAGTGAGAGCCAACGATGGAGGCTTCATAGACCTGATTTCCCGGTCCAAAGAAAACCCACTGCGATGCGTAACATGTGGCGGTGGATCCGCATAAAAACGAGGAACCGCTTATTCAACCAAATAACGCGCCGAATATTTGTACAAAACTTGCTTCGCATTTGCAGGATGGTCCCAAGGGGCCGCCGAACATTCAGATTGGTCACTCAGACTCGCAAAAGACAAAAAATGTGACTCAGGCCACTGAATCGTAGGAGAAGAGGGCAAAGTTGCCGAATCTCTCAGTGAAAAGGTCTGTAGAGGAATGTCCGATTGCAGTGGAGGCAAATGTTCATCTCTGTGCTGTGGAAAATCGCGTTTAGCGTACTTAGGATCAGTAGAAAGAGGTTGCGAGGCTTCCTGAGGCTCCGCCGATGCCGAAGTCCCAGGTTGTCCAGATGTGGACGAAGCCTCGTCCGAGCTAAAACGCACCGTAGCGCGTGAAGCCGGGACTGAAGAAGAACGAGAAGGGCGATTTGTGCCCGGAGTAGGAGCGAACATAGGGTCGGGAGTCAATCCCAGACCAGCAGATGGAGTGCCGGCATGCGGGACGCCCCCTTGCTCCGGAAAAGTAGAACCTGGAAAAATAATCTGCAAAAGTTGAGTCAAAGAAAAATCAGCACGAGACATCAAAACATAAACAACTTCAATAGCGTCCCACGGAGCTGGATGACCAATCCAGACTGACAAAAGTTCCTTAGAAAAACCCAAGGAAGCAAGGAGCGCAAATTGGAGGTCTGTAGAAATTGGAGGCATGCGGTGCCAAAATGCATCAGAAAACGAAGTTCTAGCTGCAACGGGTAATGAGCCCAAACCTGGTGTGCGAAAATTTAAATGTGGCATATACCACTCAACTTGTGACTGAGCCGCCTGTTGTAAATTCGGCTGGTTTTGCACGTTCCAGATAGGGACTGTAGGGGAAGGGGAGGGAGAGGTGGGGGCGGACTGGGAAACGGGGCGGAGAAGGGACATACGTAGAGGACAACTCATGCGCAGCTGAAAAGTGGGTGTAGGCGCCGACTGATTTCGTAAAAACTGAAAAGAGTCACTAAAAGTAGGCGGGCGCATCACACCAGTTTGAGTCGAAATCACTGCTGAAGAAGTAGGCACAGGTAAATTTAGACGTGGCGGAGCCGGCCAAGCTCCGAGTGGAGCTGGAACCAGCTGCGGCGATGGCTCAACGGCCATTTGCCCTGCCAAAGGAAGAGAATCAGACACTAAATTTGCAGGTAGCAAAACTGAAGCAAAACGCGGGGGCCCTTGTTCGGCCTGCACCGGCAGAACCAATTGAACACAGGGCTGATCTAAATTTACCAAAGAAAGAGAAGAATTTTCATTTGAGTGAAACACTACATCACCCAAGGTAGCTGTCGAAACACTAGTAGTCGTCGGAAAAAGTTGATGTATAATTTCTTCCTGAGAAAGAGAGGTGGGAGGGGAGGGGCAGGAGGAGCCGAGGAGTCCTCGGTCTCCATAGGGACAGCGACGGAAGGGGCCGGAGAAGGAATGGGGGTGGGAGGAATGATATTAACAGTAGGAAGGGAAGAGAAGGTGGACGTTTGCGTCGAAAAAGGTTCAGTAAATGGCTGAAAATTTTCAGGACCTGGACCCGGAGTGCTGCAGGCAGCACCCTCCTCGCCGACAACCGCAGCCGGCTCAGGTGGCGCCGGAGGCAAATCCCGCTCAATGCGGGACGGAGTCTCCGCACCAGAAGAGCCAACCTGCGATGGCTGAGCCAGCGACGAAGAAGGGCCTACGAACACCGCCGAATCAGAAGGGGACTGGTTTTCCTCTGCATAAACAACGTGAAAAGATGCTGCCGGCTGATTTAACTGTTCAGAAAGAGGAGAGCGGGTAGCGAACGGGATAAGGGGACGGAGAGGGGTGGGGGGAAGTGCGTCTATCAAAAGATTCTGAGTACACCACTATAGCGAGATTCCGCGGATGCGACCTATGGAAAACTTATGAGCTGAATTCCAGGAAAATTTGAAAGCTTAAGCCTAGATAGCGTGATTCCTGCCGAGTCAGCCGGCTTTCGTGGAAATACCGGCCCCTTAATTCTTGCCAGCATGATTCCAACTCTGCCAGAAGCGGATCTCGAGCTCCGGATCGGGCTTGCATGCACCGGGCAGTCCCAGGCCCGATTCTTATAGCTGGATGTCCTCTTGAAGACAATTTCTTAACGTCACAACCCTATTTCCAACCACTGACAGCCTGTCGGCAAAATTTATTGTATGTTTAGAACGTAGGTATTTTAACTTTAATTCAGGATTGACTAGTTTCCAGTTAATCCAGCTAGTTTTCCTGGAAACATTTTTCATCAAAGACCGGACAGCAAAATTCCAACCAAGTCAGCATATTTTCGTGGAATAATTTTGTGCTTAGTCCCCGCTATGTTGGTTCCACGGAATCTCGCTATAATGGTGTACTCACAATCTGTTGATAGACGCAAAGGAACGAGTCCCCCGCTGGAACTTCCTCCTGCGACGGTGGACGAGAAGACGATTCCCATTTTGGAGGCGGCGTTTCCAGTCTGGGCTCATTTTCTGCATCCGAAGAATTTGAAGAAACATCTAAAATTTCTGAGGGAAGACCCTCTGGCACCTCATGCTGCTCAGCAGCTTTTTCATCCAATTTGCGCTGCTCGCGCTCCTTATCCGATTTCGGAGTTTTTGGCGTAAACGTGTATTCCGGTTCTTCCCCGGCCAACTCGATTTGCTGTGCACTCGGGACCAAAACCGGATTTGGACGATCCCCCACAGAAGTAAACAACTCATCATTCAACTTATCCGGATCTGGCAAAATTTCTAAAGGCGGCGATTTTGAGAGAATTTTGACATCAACCAGTTTTTGAGAATGACGCTTATCAATATGCGCAATCAAAAATTTTGACAAAGGTTGAAAAACAGGATCATTCATAATATGCGAAAGCGCTGAGCCTTCAAGACGTTCTAAAGTATCACGCTGCGAAACTTGACTCAGAGTTTTTGTGCGCTGTAGCAATTGAAAATGTTCTATAGCGAAAGATGGACACGAAAGTAGCAAGCGCTGGACGACCAGAACTAGGTCGACCACATCTTTGATCGCATACGCAATTTCAGAAGGCTTCAAAAAGGACATAAAACCATGCGCCGAAACTTCTTTGCACAAGCGCCCCGGATATTTTAGAACATGCTGCTGGAGCCACCCCATAGAGAGGTTCTCATGCAGTTTGGGAGGAGGGAGACACCGCTGATTATTCTCGTCAAACCAAATATGCGGGCCCCGCATCGGATGTTCAGGGTCATTGTCAGGCGGGAGTCCCTTCAGGGCCATTCGGCGATAAGTAAAACGGTAGAAGTGATTTATGTCAACTAATGAATTTCTAGCATCGATGCCAAGGTTTCCCAAAATCCGGCGGGCATCAGACAAAGCGCCAACTGCCAAAACCGGAAGCGGAGTGTTGTACAGCAGCGGCTGTAGGGCATAGCGGATTAATTTCCACGATGGAACTTGAAGATAGAGAACATGGACCATCACAACAGTGATTCTCAAGCCAGATTCAAACTGGGACTCGATGGTCGGGTTCAAGGGATCAACTGCTTCGCGAAAAGCTGTGATATCTGTGGGCACGGCAAACTGCAAAGTCGTCGCCGACTGACCCGTGGGGATATCCAGCCATTGCTGAGAATGACCCTCAACATCCAAGACGAGAAAACCCGCATCACTAGCCCAAAAGAACAAATTTTGTACCTCCCTAAAGAGGTCTGAGATGTCAGTTATAATTTGTGTTGCTGCCCGCAACTTTTCAGGCAGAAACGTAGACTGATGGATTGTAGTCAGCCAGTCCTCCCGCCAGCGTCTGTCAGCAGCGGAAGCAAAATCAATCTTGGGGGGAGGTTTGTCTGCAAAAGCAACACTCAAATCCTCTAACGATATAGGAGGCAGCGGTTCTGTGTTAGATTTCCGCTTTTCTGACCGTTCCCGTTTCCGAGAGCGGCGCGAAGTCGCCGATTTTTGTGGACGCTTCGCTTTCGG
The DNA here is from genome assembly GCA_030248195.1 of Trissonchulus latispiculum. Taxonomy (NCBI): domain Eukaryota; kingdom Metazoa; phylum Nematoda; class Enoplea; order Enoplida; family Ironidae; genus Trissonchulus; species Trissonchulus latispiculum. The sequence continues at coordinate 86,414 of JASAND010001199.1, forward strand.
AGATTTCTTAGACGGGGAGGGATCTGAAACTGCTTCGACATCTACTAAAACGTCTTCAGACGTATCTTTCTCTGAAGGTTGATAGCTCGCGTCGGACTCCGAAGTACGAGACTTTTTCGTGCGCTGAGAGCGGCGCAAAGGGATCTGAGAACTAGGGGGGGCGCCCACTTCTGAAAGCTTTTTCCAGTCGCGGGTCGCCCCTTTTTCCTGTAAAGTTTCGGACAAAGGCTGTTCGGGACTGGACTCCCGTTCTGATGTTTCCGATTTATCTTGGTGCCTGCGTTTCCGAACCATTTTTCAAGCCAACAGACACTGTTGAAGACTACCTGACCTTATGCTATAAAAGAATCAAGAAAAATACCACCTGATAGTTTTCCAGAGCTGATCCAGAAAACAAACCCAAATAGCGGACAAGCACCCCGGAAGGTCTCCTGACCACTGAACCAGACAGAGATCCACAACCAAAAGATGACCAAACCAGCTCTGAAACAAGAAATATATATAGTGCATTACATGAAAGTGAAGAAAAACACCAAATTCGTTACAGGAAACAGAAAGATTTAGAGAAAAACAGCTCAAAAGACTAGAAAACCAAAATATAAAGAAAATTTCAAAGAACGAGAAGCTCAAGGGTACCAAAAGGTACGTATTCAAAAAATTTCAAAAGTCAATACGTTGAAATTAAAGAAGTACGTATTGTACAATTTAGAAATTCAACGATATGAATTTAAAGAACAAAGAAAACCACAGAACTTATGAAATTTAATCTAAGAAAGAATACGTATATACGTATACAAGAAAATCTATGAAAAGAAATTTTATTTACCAAAATAGTAGAAACCAGGTTGGTGCCACACAGTAGTACACACAAAAATATAAGCGCCTAAAATAGTAAGAACAAAACAAAGTTAAGAGCTAAAACAAAGAAAAGGATGAGATCACTCTAGAACAAAAAGCTATACAATGAACAAAAAGGCATAGGTGAGGCATACAGGCAAAATACAAAAATACAGACATTACACTACGAAACTAAGTAAGGAACGGCTTGAGACGATTTACATGAATTTTCTCCGTAGGGGGATCTGTTTTTGTAGTAGACTGAATTTCAACATTTGGAGGTGCAAGAACTTTGACCACTCGAAACGGACCCTCGAAGACTGGCACGTATTTGCGGCTTGCACCCTTTGGAATATTCGCCTTTGCCGCATCTTTCCATACCAACATGCCTTCTTTATAGTCAACTTTCTTAACATTCGCATCATAGTCGTTTTTACGCTTTTTCAAGATTTTTTCCATATGCTCTTTCAATAAATCACGAGAAAAACGCCAACGTTTACGAAGATCTTGTACGTATGACGAGTTGAAAGGTCTAGTTGTTGGTTCAAGCATTTTCAAAAAGTTTTCAGAAAACAAACGAGGATCACGTCCATGTAAAAGATAGTATGGAGATTCTCCGGTAGAGGCGTGTGGGGCTGCCCGGTACACGAACAGCACCCAAGGGAGAAGGGTGTCCCACTCCCGCTCAAAAGCCAGCATACATTTGCGTAACATGCCATTAAGAGTACCGTTGAGACGCTCACAAGCACCATTCGACTGTGGGTGATATGCGGTAGTACGTACTTTTCGTGTTCCCATAAGTTTACAAAGCTCATCCATAAGAGTAGAACAAAAGGGGGTGCCCCGATCAGTCAGAATTTCACGAGGGGCCCCATGAACGGCAATAATTTGTTCTGCCAAAAGTTTTGCAATAGTGTTGGTCTGTTCATTAGCCATAGCGAAGGCCCACCCCCAACGCGTCAGAAAATCAACCATCACTAAAACTTTGCAGTGACCCGCGGAAGTAGTAGGAGCATGCATGACATCCATGCTGATCCTCTCGAATGGTGCCTCTAGCGGAGTAAAAAAAATTCATATATGCTTGAGGCTTGCGGGGACCAGGGTTGCAAGCCGCACACACCTGGCAGCATTCGAGGAACCGTGTCACATCACGAGACATAGTTTCCCAGTAGTATCTAGCGGCTATTATACCCATCATTTTAGCTCTCCCAACATGACAATCCCCCAAAAAATCATTATGACATTTCTTAAGGATATATTGACGACAATCATTAGGGACCACAATCAAACGAACAGCATCAGGTAGGGGGACTCCCTTTTTGTGAGTTTGAAAACGGTATAACATGTCATTTTCGTAAACAAATTTTGAGGCAGAACTACGTACGTACGAGGCCAGCTGTAAATCTTTCGGAAGTTTATCATTTTGCAAAAATTCGATCATAGCAGAAGTAAACGGGTCGGCCTTAAGGGCCTCAGCCCAAATTTCCTTTGCAGCAAGCATCGGGACCGGGTGACCCGGACCATCATCGGGGCCTTCATCATCTACAACGTCATCTAACAGAGCAAAAAGATATTCTGGAATTTTCGGATATTCAGCAAAAACCCCAGCAATGGCAGGCGGATTGCGAGACAATGCATCCGCTGCCCCGTTGACTGAACCAGGTTTTTGAATAACACGAAAACGAAACTGTTCTATAAAAGCACGCCAACGGGCCACCCTCCCTTCAGCCGTCTTTGGTTTTGCGGCATCGCCCAGGATGCATTCCAAGGCCTGATGGTCCGTGATCACGTCAAATTTATGTAAAATCAAGTAATGTTGAAAATATGAAAAAAGATAGCAAGAGCCTCCAATTCAGTGACGGTGTAATTCTTTTCAGATGCATGGAGGGCTCTGGCCGCGTACGCAATTGGATGAAATTTTTCCTTTTCGTCTGCCTGTTGTAGAATAGCAGCTATACCCTGATAACTAGCATCAGTAGCAAGAGTAAAAGGCTTCGTAAAATTTGGATAAATCAAAACGGGTGCTGTAATTAATTTTTCCTTCAAAGTCTCAAAAGCAACCTGACAAGCAGAGTCCCAAACAAATTCAGCACCTTTTTTCAAAAGTCGAGTCAAAGGGTTAGCAATTTTGGCAAAATGAGGAACAAAACGACGATAATAGCCCGCTAAACCCAAAAAGCTTTGAATATCTTTGACGGATTGAGGCACAGGAAAATGTCCAACCACCCGAATTTTGTCAGGATCGGTAGCAATGCCAAATTCTGAAAGAATATGACCTAAAAAGGCCATTTGTTTACGTGCAAATTCGCATTTTGACAATTTTAGCAAAACATGCTCTTTTGCGCAACGCTGGAAAATGTCAAGTAGACGCTGCAGGTGGTGGTTCTGAGTTGGACTAGTAACTAGAATATCATCAATATAGACAATAAACCCTTCCATGATACGATCAATTATCCGTTGGAAGGTACTGGGGGCGTTACACAACCCAAACGGCATAACTTTAAATTCATACAACCCAGAATGAGTAATAAAAGCTGTTTTTTCCCGATCTGCCGGATAAACAGGAATTTGATGGAAACCCGAGGCTAAATCCAGTTTCGAAAAAATACAATGACCCAAAATAAGTTCAAAAAGACCATCAATTCGAGGGAGAGGATAACAATCTTTCTTGGTGACCGAATTTAACTTGCGATAATCAACACAAAGGCGCCAATCCCCATCTTTCTTTGCTACTAGAATAATCGGGGAAGCCCACGGAGACCGAGAGGGTTGTATGAGGCCCTGCTCCAACCAAGCGGATAATTTCTCGTCTATGATTTTCTTCTGTGCTGGGTTAACTTTGTAAGCCCGAGCACGAATAGGCCGTTTTCCTGGCTCAATTTCGATATAATGATAGTCAATATCGGTTTTTCCAAAACCGCCTGTAGCGTCCCAAATATCAGGGAAATTTAGAATCATAAGTTTTAACCGCCGCTGATTTCGACGGGACAAGCAACAATCTTTTAAACTAATTTTTCCGTTCAAAAGAGCACGTTTTGCCGCATCTGCAAAAAGGGCGGTTGCTACCGATTCAGCTGCAGTCAGAGGGTCAACCTCGACCTCTTCTTCAGGAGTACGTACAATATCCCCGTTCTGAGGGATACGTGAAAAGGCCTCATCAAAAGACAAATCAGTAGGATGATATTTTTCGGTGGTCACTCTATACGTACGGGGCTCGAACGCAGGTTCTCCCGGATGAATCTTGCGACGTAAAAATTTTCGAAACTGTTTAGGCGGAACAGAAGACATCTGGTTGAGGTCCACGCCCTCACCCTGGGGCCCCTGACCAGCAGGGAGCTCAGGGGGAGGCTGAGACTTTGACGCCCAAGACTCTACAATATCTGAAAACGCAACCGGTACCGTTGGCCAAGAATCTTTGTTTCCTGAGAGAAATCAGCCAAATCGTCACGAGAAAACAAACATGGCTGCAAAGTTTTTACCTCCCCGTCCAAAATTTTGGGGGTGACCACCCTCTCTTTTAGAGGAGACTGAGGGCTCAGGAGGGGCCGTAACCCCCTTGGCACACGAAGTTGCTTCCGGGATTTTTTCAGATTCATCAGAAATTTCGTTCGGATATAGGGGGTCCACCCCCTCTTTTAGCAAGAGGTCCCCTTGAGTAGAATCGACATCACAATTAAGAACCAACTGCTCATCAAAAGGAGAATCAGGCAAAGACCCAGTGAATGGAGAAGAAATTTGCGGAGGAGGGGTCCCGAGGTCCTCATCGACAATAAACAACATGTCATCAGTATACGTATCGACATTAACTTGAGCCCTCGTGACTGCCAACGGTACCTCTAGGTTAGGGTCTGTGGCGAAATAGTCTTCAGCCGGGCTAATGGACCCCAACATGGTAGCCTTGGATAATTCAACCGGACAATTTGTAGGATTTGCAACCAAAAAATCAAAAACTGTTTCCCGAGGCACAACAATCCCCCCATACGGCAAAACACGATTTATATGTACAAAATCATCAAAAGGTTCGAACAAATGGGGAGTCTCGGTCAGTCTTGGGGAGACCCGGGCCTGAGCCCAGACCTCCGAGGAGGGAGGGACCACCACATCAACTGCTAGAACCACTGCCAAAACTGTTGAATCCCGGGTGTTCCATTCAGCTCTCAATTGATCAGGGGTGAGCAAATCGTGGTTCATTGTACCCATATAAACTTTATTCTGAGAAAGAATAATATCCCACGAAAAAGCTTTCATGAAATCAGTACCTAGCAAAATATCCCTGTAAAAATCGGGAGCCACGTGAAATTGCCACCCGAACTGAATTTGACCAACTTTGAAAGGCAAAAATGCCTTCCCTGTTAGTTTCAAATAGTCACTTCCTGGTGTACGTGCTTTGATAGGATCCGGGTAATTAACCACGATTTCCGCGCCCGCCCTGAGGAGACGTTCAAGGCCCCCCGTACTGATAATCGAAATGGACGCTCCCGTATTTACAATCGTAACCAATTTTTGACCGTTGACGTCAATCAGAATTGCTGGAGTGTTTTCACCCGCTGCTAAAACAGATTCGAGGTCAATCTCTGGGACATCCCCCGGTTCTGCGAGAGCTGAATGGCCCATTAAATCAGAAATTTGCACCACACAATGAGGACTTACCTGTGAGACCGGTGTAGCCTCTGTTTCTGGAGGAAGAAATTCCTCGCCTTGGTCCTCCTGAACCCAATTTGTAGCCTCAGTTGGTGCAGGTTCTTGGACAGGAGGTTCGGACGGGGCTGTATAGGGAGACCCCGGGCCCGCCAAAATGGGAGAACCCCCCGCACACCACGAATCCGACGGCTCAGCTTCATTCATCCAAATATTATTTGAATCAAACTTATTTGGCCATAAACGAAGAAAAAGATCAGTCATATCACCAATGTGCAACCGAATGGCGTCAAAATATTTATTCATGAATTCGTGAGTTTGGCCATGAATGGCTGCCAATGTAGAAAAATTCCGATGAAGCAACTGAAATTTTTGAGCCACTTGATGTTCAACTGAATCAGCATCAAAAGATAGATTTGCCCCCAAAACCTGTTCCGAGGTTTCCTCCGATTGATTTGTGAGGCCTAAACGTTCATAATCGGGCTCAATCTGTAGCATGTTGACCGAAAGCTGATTAACCATCTGATTTACCTGTTGAGCCGTCGGAGGTGGAGCAGTTTGGGGGTTTCCACCCCCTCTTTTAGGCTGGGCCCCGCCCCCTACCGGACCTTGAGAAGATGGAATAAAATTTGCGTTCAGAGAGGGAGGACCGGAAGCTCTTGCCCCCGCCCTATGGTAACGCGGCTGACCCGCCTGCAAAGGCACCCGCGGACGCGCCACAGAACCAGGAGCCGCCACACCTTGTGACTGCCACTGAGACTGCAACAGCGGCCAAGGCTGGCTCTGCGCAGCATGCTGCCACGGAGGCAGATACTGCTGAGGCGCCGCCGCATAACCCGGGGACTGTAGCGCCGGGTCATGCTGCGGATAGTATACCGGCTGAGGAGGCATTTGAGGGTAGGCCCCCACCATATCAACTTGCGCCTGAGTATTTTGATTATTCCTACCTTTATAACCCGGAGGGGCTTTTGAAGGGTCCTTGTCCCAACAGCGATCAGGATGATGCCCCCGCTTGTTGCAATGACGGCAAGGAGGAAAGCGTTTTTCTTTTCTTCCTCCATTTCTTTGAGCTTATCCAAACATTTTGTCTCAAACCAGTCCTTCATTTCCCGCAGCTCCAGCCTAGTCGCAGGAGTCGAATCGAGGGGGGCAGCCCCGTCCCTGGAGGAATTCTGCCGACATGAAAGACTGGGGCAGCAAAAGCTTGTCGATCTGCCAATCCAGGTTTTGAGATCCGTGATTCCAATTTGTCCAGGATACGTAGAATTTCGTCCAATTTGGGCTCACCTTTTCCAAAATTTGAAATCCAAAATCTGTTGTATATTCCGAACGAATGCCGTCAAAAAGTTGTTGTACGCAGTGCCTGTCCCGATCTGCCTGCGATGGCCAAATTTCCAAGGCTTGAGATTGCAGCTCCGACACGTACCGGCGGACGGTTTCCCCAGGCTGCTGGACTCTTTGAGCAAAGCGATGGAATCTTTCCGAAACTGATTGTTGAGGCTTCAGGAACTGGGCGGACATCATACGTATGAATTCGTCTAATGACTCAACAACCTTAGGACCAACCTTCGAAGCAAAAGTAAGAGCCTTACCAGACAGTTTGTTAAACATCAGGCGGGCCCATTGGTCCCTTGGGATCCCTTGCACAGTAGCTGCTGAAACAAACTGTGGTAACCAATCTTCAAAATAATCAAAAGTCGGCTCAAAACGGGGAATATCATGTAGAATTGCCATATACGTACGGTACAATTGAGCATTATGGCGTCCAACTGAAGCATCCGTAGCCTGCATAGTAGCCGGAGTGGGATGAGGCCTCGACCGAGGACGAGCCCCCCCTGAGTGGTCAGTGGCCACCCGACAAACTGCCTGGTCTGACTGTGTCGAATTTGGAACCTGTTGGTCCGCCGGCTGTTGAGACGGGGGAGGAGTCTGCTGAGAAGCAGGCTCTGGCGGATTCAGATAGTAACCATAATTCTGCGGCGTACCTGGCACAGGGTCCGGATACATGGGAGCCAACTGAGGCTGAGACTGTTGAGATTCAAAATATTGCTGTTGATTCAAATCAAAGTACAAATTCGGATCATAATAGCCATACTGAGCATAGTAGTAGTAATTTGGGTCATAATAACCATAACCATCAGCCTGAAGGCCGCCCGCCTGATACGGGGTTCGGGATACGGGATTTCGGGGGGTTCGCCCCCCATCCTGCACCATCTGACCGGGAGAAAGAATTGGAGGGCCAAAAGCTTTATTCAACATCTGAGAATATGACGGCCGTGGAATTTGCTGTGTATTGGAGGCCGAAGTTTGGGGCTGGGACGAACCCCCCGCCTGGGTCCACTGGGGGGGGGGTGGACCTCTACAACTGACCGGGACTTGAGCCATACAACATGGAATATTTTGATTTCGCCCAGAATTCCCCCCCCCCAAGTTTGCAAGGGAATCGTAGTGGGGAAATAGGGAATCCCCCAATTTCGATAGGGCGCTCTCCCCCCGGGTTCCAGGTGGAACCCCGTCTTGGAGGGGCGGATCAGTATATTCCCCAAGTTCACGCGGGTCCCCCCGATCCATAACTGGCGCCTGCTCACAACACCTCTGTCGCAAAACTAAATCGCTATACTCGTCCGGGTAATCTAAATTTTGTAAAAATTCAAAAAGCCGTTGAATATCTTGAAGTCGATCCTCTAAAGCACGAAAAAATTTCGGGTCAAGACCGTCACACTCCTCCAACATCTACCACATGACACGGTCGCCACATGTGAAGTTTGACTATACTGACCTTAATAAAATAACGTTGCCGGACTTTACTCTCTAACTAGAACTCGATTACAGGTGAACAACTGTGGTGTGTGACGCTGGAGAAATGTTCGGACCTGACCAACTAGAAATCAACGGAATGATTACAACGGTTTATTGTAATTTAGACAAAGACTTGACGACGAAATCAATACAAAAACATTAATTTCCAACAGAATTATGAACTTGAACAAAAATACTAACTCAACTAAAAACCCCCGGCAAAAGCCGGCAGAGCGACAAGAGCAGAAACTTAACCCAACAACTAACTTGACTAGCCCCCAAAGATTCGAACCCAAAAAGATCGTACCCAACCACTCACAACTGAACTTACACCCACACTACTTCCCAACCAAAACAATATGGAGAACTATATCTATTAGCTATCCGAACCTACGAATTTAAACAAGAGTAAAGCGAAATGATTGAACGTTTATCAAAAGTAATGTTAATTTCACTTAGGCTTAGCAGCTCATGAATAATTTATATCTTTCCTGCCGGTGCTAACTTCACAACAGTTTTACGGTGTTTTCAATCCCAAATAACAATTTTTAAATGAATTTGTGAAAAACTCACAAATCCTAGCAACTGATTAACCCTTTTATTCCCGCGGCTGCCAATTGGCACAAGTGCTGATTTTTGGCATCTTATATTTTGGGATAGGGAGCAGTTGCCGGTTGGCAATCTGGGCATTTGCTCCTTTTATCTTTAACACGTCCACCCTATTTTGGGAGAATATTTCGACACCTGCTTGAAAAATCTAGTTTCTATGGCATTCCGCCGGCAATGGAAATTTTGAAGATTTCAAGCCCTGTTCAAGCGCTGCATTCAAGCAAATCCAGAGCCGGCTGTAGTTCGTCGGCAGAAAAGCCGTTCCACCAAGTGATGCGGGAGGTTATGCGCATTAAAATAACGTATAGTTGATCCCGTCTCTGAATCAAGTCTTGCAGCTAGAAATAAATTTATTGGGTTTTTGGAATGAAAATTTAGCAAAATTACGTACTTTGTCAGACTTTGACGGCTTGTAACTTTTCCAGGGTGCATCGAAGACCCTTCAATGCTGTTTATGAAATGTAGAGCAATTAATTCTCTATCGATTAGTGGCAGTCCCATCTCTCTAGATGGTCTCAGTAAAAAACGGCAGCCAAAAACGTAAAATTGGTCATTTTGAGCCGTTTTCTCCGAGGAGTCTTGGGCAGAAGACGGTTAAAGAATAACATCAAAAATCAAAATTTGATCTTCTGACAGTCTTCCTGCACCGTTTTACGGTGTTTTCAATCCCAAATAACAATTTTTAAATGAATTTGTGAAAAACTCACAAATCCAAGCAACTGATTAACCCTTTTATTCCCGCGGCTGCCAATTGGCACAAGTGCTGATTTTTGGCATCTTATATTTTGGGATAGGGCGCAGTTGCCGGTTGGCAATCTGGGCATTTGCTCCTTTTATCTTTAACACGTCCACCCTATTTTGGGAAAACATTTCGACACCTGCTTGAAAAATCTAGTTTCTATGGCATTCCGCCGGCTATGGAAATTTTGAAGATTTCAAGCCCTGTTCAAGCGCTGCATTCAAGCAAATCCAGAGCCGGCTGTAGTTCGTCGGCAGAAAAGTCGTTCCAGCAAGTGATGCGGGAGGTTATGCGCATTAAAATAACGTATAGTTGATCCCGTCTCTGAATCAAGTCTTGCAGCTAGAAATAAATTTATTGGATTTTTGCAATGAAAATTTAGCAAAATTTCGTACTTTGTCAGACTTTGACGGCTTGTAACTTTTCCAGGGTGCATCGGAGACCCTTCAATGCTAATTATGAAATGTAGAGCAATTAATTCTCTATCGATTGGTGGCAGTCCCATCTCTCTAGGTGGTCTCAGTATGTCCAAAAGTGTCCAAAGCCGGGGAATTGAACTGCCGAATTTTATATCTAATGGGTAAAACTTCCACATATCCGGGCAGCATGCTGATGTCAACCTTTCGGTGTTTATCTGACACGCTGTATTTAACAAAATCAAATTTCGGGAAATTCCGGAAGCCAAAATCATGAAATCTTAAAACTGGCTGGTTTTCAAAGCTTTTGTAGCGATAAGGCCAGAGAGAAAGCGGTTTAAAGAGAGAAGATCTAAA